>JAUCBN010000026.1:605000-852500 GCA_035048815.1 Abelmoschus esculentus | reverse complement strand
TTTATCAAAACAAATAGATATGAATGACGTGGTGGGATTGACTCATGATATAATTTCTCCTTTAAGTTGATATCTAAAGAGTTTTTTAGTCTCAAATTAGTACTTAAATTTGACACCTTCTCTCGATTTGGTATTTATGTTCTAACCCTAACTCTAATAAATGAAGTAATAACAATAATTAATAGAATGATTTATAATTTATTTTAAAATATGATTAATTATAAGTCAAATATTTAATATTTTTAATAATCATTTAAAAATTATTAAAAATCAATGATACAAAGCGGTGTATTACATTAATAAACTTCAATATGGTATACGTCACACGTTCTGGACTCATCCTAAATTAATTAGCTTAATTAGAAGTAATTAGGTAGATTAGATCTTCCATTTGCGTGATGATTAAATCATATTACGAGCGAGTAATTATATTTATTAAGCTTTAAATTTTTTAATGTTTTTAAGGAAAATAATAAATTTTATAAACTTTAGTTTATACGCCTTTTAATTTTAGGTTTAGCGATTTAGGTTGAAGTTTAAGGATTAGATATTTAAGGTGTAAGATATAAAATTTAGGATTTATCATTAGAATTTAAAATTTATGATATAAGGTTTAGATGTTAGGTTAAGAATTTATATTTTAGATTATAGCTTAAATATAAAAAGTTGTGTAAGATTTTTTCACAGTTTATGCATCAAAATATAATTCTGTTTTTAATTAAATTTGTTATAATAATTTTAATTTTTTATTAAATCTCTTAAAAAATTTAAAAAATTTTAGTTTAAGAATTTAAAAAACTTACATTGACCCTTAATCTCTTACCTTGAGTTCTGTCTAGGGGTGATAATGAGTCTAACCAGCTCGCGAGTTACTCGGGCTTGGTTCGGTCAAAGTTCAACTTGAGTGAGCGCGATTCGGGTTCGAGTTCGGCTCGAGATTTTAACGAACCGATTCGAGCCTACCTAAGCTCGGCTCGAAAAGCTCGTGAACAAACTCGAAATAATTATATATTATATATATGTGCTACATATATATTAAAAGTAATATTTTTAGAAAAAAACACAATAAAATAAAATAGTAGAAATCCACTAAAAATAAATCAACTAAAACAAATTGAGTACTTTTTCTTTTTCTCAATATTGAATTTCGTTTCGTTGTTGGTTATGAAAAGAGTTTTTAACGAGATCTTATCTTTTATAGAAAAATATAACAAAATTATCTATTTTGAGTCGAGTCGAGCCTGACGAGTTTTAAGCCCAAATCGAGCCCTATAATATTATTTTGAGCCAAACCCGAGCTAAAATTCTGAACTCGTCGAACCGAGTTCAATAACATTATTTCTGAACCGAACCCAAACCTAGTCTGACTCACTCGTTATCGCACTTAGTTCCATCACTGTCAGCACATGCACTTATTGTTGCACAATACAACCATAACTTCATGGAGCATTGGTAAATAACTGTTGAGACACTTATTATATCTTAAATCTTTATGATTTTGTTAATTTTATTTTTCATCAATCTAGTTGTACCGCAAATTTTTTGCATCGAAATAAAACATAATTCGAATTACAACTTCTAACGATCGTGTTTCATCTTTTTATATATATAAAATTTGTGTCTTTCAGTCTTTGACATCTCCTGCTCCGCAACATTGAGTAAAGAGGGGCAGTTGTTAACACAAATTTCTTAAATAAAAATAATAAATAATAAAAACTGAAAATAAAATAAAAAATATAAAAATAATAAAATAATAAATAACAGAAAAAATAAATAAAAAATGATAAAAAAATAATAAAAAACAGAAAAATATGAAAGATGTGGGATGTTGTCGGTTTTGAAGGGATTTTTGAGATTTGTTAGGATTGAGATAATGTTGAGGGATTTTAGGAGTGGTTAGAGGGATGTGATAGAGTTGTGTTTGATTTAGGACTTTGATCCAAGTTCTTTAAAAGGGAAGAGTTGTAATTGGCAGAGGGGAGTGGATTTGGAGATCAGAAATCAAAGGGGAAGTTTGAAGCAAATCCGGAAAGGAGATCGGTGAAGACAGTGGGTCGAATCGGAGCAACAAAGGTAAGTCCTCGTTCTTCTTTTGTTAGCCTCAATTATAATGTTTTATTATTGAGTGGGGGCTTTGAATCCGGGTTTGATTGATGGTTTGGAGTTGATCCATGAAGATTTAGGTGTTCTTGAGGTCCTATTCGATTGATTTTGAGAGTTTAGGGCTGAGATTTGTGTAGGTTTAGGTATTAGATCTTAAAGATTAGGTTTTGGAGACTTTTTAGGGTTTTTTTTGGTTACCGGAGTATTTGTCGGCGTCGAAAATGGTCACCGGAAGGGACGACGATGACGGTCGAAGTCTGGGACAGTGGTTGGCGAACGGTCGGATACGGTGGTTGATGGCGGTGATTCGGATCTAGCGGCGGAAGGCGGCGGCTTATGGGTTGTGTTCATCGTGTTCTTTATTTTTATGAAGAACACGGATGAACATGTGAAGAACTTGTGGTTTTTGATCCAAAAAGCTCATAGTTTCTGGGTTTTAGGTGTTTGAGCCCAGAGGGTTTGATAGCCGAGTTGATCGGCCGAGTCAACTCGGGATGTAGGGGTTTTGTTTGAGGGCGAAACGGTGCCGTTTTGGCACATGGGTCACGCGGGTCGGATCCGCGTGTTTTTACGCAAAGGGGGATAATTACCCCTTTAGTCCTTAGTTTGAACCGTAATACATTTTAGTCACCAAACCCCTCAATTAAGCCATAAAACTCTAGATTTTATTCAATTTAGTCTCTAATTTGACCCCTAAACTTAAAATTAATTAATTTAGACATTAATTAGGTTTAATTTCAATTCTTAAAACTTAGAAATTATTTAATTAGGTTCTTAGTTGAATTTAATTAAATTTTTAAAGATGAGTTTTAAAATTAATTTAACCTAATTAGATCTAATTTAGCCCTAAGTGAACCTTAAAACCAAATTTCCACAAACTAGACTTTAATTAGGCTTAATTAAAATTTAGAGCTTAGGAAAATTTGATTAAATTATTAATTTAATTAAAGATTCTAAATCTTAATTAAACTTAATTAAATCTAGTTCTTTTCCCAAAGTTGAACTCTTGTCAATTTATTTTGTCTTTACCATGTAAGTCCCTTTTCAATTTTAATCATCTTGGTTGTAATATGAACTCTCATATTTTCTAATAAAAGTAACTAGTTCCTTTATTTTGCTTATTTGTTTTATTTTATTTAATTATGTTTCATTTTAAAAAAAATCACATGGCATATTTGTTAGGAGGTCACTTAATCATCATTTAGTTAATTAATTTAGAGCCTTATAGGATTAGTTGCTTTAATTAATTAATTAAATAGGGAGATAACTAGTAACAATAGCATTTGAATCTTATACCTCGGATACACTGAAAGGTCGGTGTTTTGACGTACCATGATGTTGGCCTAAAGAGTGTACCTTGGTATCGAATTCATGTGCTATTAAAAATCTAGAACTTGATAAAATAATTTAGGTTTAAAATTAAATAAAATTGATAGGTAAATAATTAGTGACATTAGTAAAGTTATTAATTTTGTTAAGTGACAAGATGGTAGTGTCCGAGCATTCGGATGTTATCATACACTTGGTGAAATTAATAATTTAAATAGGGTTTTAATATTTAATTAATGAAGCTTTCCTAGGTTAAAACTTAAAATGAACAAGATAAAAAATGGCCATGCATTTAAACCTTTTGAGGCGGAATTTATATTTCTTTAAATTTGGGTGAGATTTCCTATCTAGAGGACGTCTTATTCAAGCGCAAGTTTAAAAGGGATATATTTTCTTAATCAAAAGGATATCCTCAATTCAAGCGATGTTTAATTAACAATGAAGAATTAAATTAATATCTATATTCAAAATACCAAATTGCCACGTGTAATTAATAAGGTACCAATTTTGGGCGTTTGTAAGGATCGTCCTTACACGTAACCGACTCCCGAACCCAAATGTTTTTAACGAATCTCTGGTTTGTTTTATGGTGTCTGGCCTACCAAAGTGGCCGGTGGCGACTCCAAATCAATTTTCAAAATTAAATAATAAGTTTATTCTAAAATTTGGGTTTTTTAAGATTAAAAACGATAAAATTCGTATTTTTCAAAACCAACTCGCCAAGCAATTTTCACACCTTTCGGTTTTAAAATTGTCGCGACAAGTTTAGCGATTTAGGTTGAAGTTTAAGGATTAGATATTTAAGGTGTAAGATATAAAATTTAGAATTTATCATTAAAATTTAAAATTTATGATATAAGGTTTAGATGTTAGGTTAAGAACTTATATTTTAGATTATAGCTTAAATATAAAAAATTGTGTAAGATTTTTTCATAGTTTATGCATCAAAATATAATTCTGTTTTTAATTAAATTTGTTATAATAATTTTAATTTTTATTAAATCTCTCAAAAAATTTAAAAAATTTTAGTTTAAGAATTTAAAAAACTTACATTAACCCCTAATCTCTTACCTTGAGTTCTGTCTAGGGGTGATAATGAGTCTGACTAGCTCGCGAGCTACTTAGGCTTGGCTCGGTCAAAGTTCAGCTTGAGTGAGCGCGACTCGGGCTCGAGTTCGGCTCCAGACTTTAACGAACCAATTCGAGCCTACCTAAGCTCGGCTTGAAAAGCTCGTGAACAGGCTCGAAATAATTATATATTATATATGTGCTACATATATATTAAAAGTAATATTTTTAGAAAAAGAAAACAATAAAATAAAATAGTAGAAATCCACTAAAAATAAATTAACTAAAACAAATTGAGTATTTTTTCCTTTTCTCAATATTGAATTTCGTTTTGTTGTTGGTTATGAAAAGAGTTTTTAACGAGATCCTATCTTTTATAGAAAAATATAACAAAATTATCTATTTTGAGTCGAGCCGAGCCTGACGAGTTTTAAGCCCAAATCGATCCCTATAATATTATATTTGAGCCAAACCCGAGCTAAAATTCTGAACTCGTCGAACCGAGTTCAATAATATTGTTTCTGAACCGAACCCAAACCTGACCAGACTCGAGCTCGGCTGGTTATCACCCTTACTTCCATCACTGTCCACGCATGTGATTATTGTTGCACAATACAATCACAACTTCATTCATGGAGTATTGGAAAATAAATGTTGAGACACATATTGTTAAATCTTTATGATTTCGTTAATTTTATTTTTCATCAATTTAGTTGTACCACGAATTTTTTCGATCGAAATAAAACAGAATTCGAATCACAACTTCTGACGATCGTATTTCATCTTTTGATCACAAATGATCATCAGTGTGAAACTCATGGATATTACTTGTTTATCACTCATATCACCACTGTGTTTCAGAAATATTTATTTATACAGAAGCAGAAGTATTTGTTGGGAAAGGCAATTAACATGAGTGAAGGATCAGTTTGGAGCTAAGCAGTTAGAATTTAAAAGGTTGTTGTCACTTAACCATCTCCTAACCTTCAATCATTCTTTCTGCTTCTCACAATATAATTATTGATCGATACCGTCTATTTAAACCGATGTCGCGACTCGAGTTTTCTGCAATTCCGAGGTTGTATCAATGGGGCATAGCACAGAGTTGAGAGCTCCCATGGATCAGATTCAGAACCAAGAGCAAGAGAAGGGGAATCTTCATCAGCAAGGCATTGACAAGGCAGTGACACCGGTCTCTATGGTTGAGGCCGAGAACATTAGGCGGCCTCGGGGTAGGCCGGCGGGGTCTAAGAACAAACCGAAGCCGCCCATTATCATCACTCGTGACAGTGCCAACGCGTTACGTGCTCATGCGATGGAGGTGAGTTCGGGTTGTGATGTGCATGAGAGTTTGGCTAGTTTTGCTAGGAGAAAGCAGCGAGGCATTTGTGTACTTAGTGGTAGTGGCTTTGTAACTAATGTTACACTCAAACAACCAGCCTCATCTGGTGCAATTGTTACATTACATGGCCGGTATGAGATTCTGTCGTTGCTTGGCTCGATCCTTCCGCCGCCTGCCCCGCCCGGGATTACTGGCCTGACCATTTATCTAGCCGGGGCACAAGGACAAATTGTCGGCGGAGGCATAGTCGGTCCACTCGTTGCTTCCGGTCCTGTTCTAATCATGGCTGCATCCTTCATGAATGCCACATTCGATCGTCTACCATTGGACGATACCGATGAAACTGCAACCGCAGCAGGTGTGCAGAACCAATACCATCACTCGAACGGTCGGCACCATCACCTCGACATTTCGGATTTGTATGGGATGATGCCACAGAATATGATCACCAACGGAAGTAACCCTCCTGAGATATACTCGTGGGCACCAGGACGAACCATGTCGAAAACCTAAGCCGAGTGATCTGCCAGCAAGCAGTAGTTGGGGAGAAGATCTTTCATGTCTTGCAATTCCAAATATGGTGATTTAGTGTCATCTTTTTATCATAGTAGTAGTAGTATGTTGATCCTTGTGGAATTTAGTGCTTTATTTCTCTATGTAATGTTCATCAGCCTCAGCCAAGCAAACCTTTGTTTGAGTGAAATTGTGTGAGTTTAAATATATTGAATCTCCATGCATTTGAATACCAACTCAATACGAATATACGAGTACAGGTACGGATACGGATACGAAATAGAGACGAAAAATAATATTTTTTAAAATTATAAAAACGGAAACGATATGAATACGATAAATATAAAATAAATTTTAAAATCTAAAAATTTATAAAAATTAGAAGTGAAAAAAAATTGAAGTACTTGTGCCTCTTATTAAGAGAGAAACGATGATCGATTATAAAATATTTTTTATTTTTACGAGTAGAGATAGAATCTTTAACCGCATAATTAAAAGATAAAATGAATAATCACACCACCACATCGCATGATAAGGACTCGAGCTTCAACGTTTAAGGTTTGAGCTTATCTCATTTTCTAAATTTTTAATATATTATGTTACTGTATAAAAATTAAATATATTATTGAATAATAGTAGCTTTATGAAAAATAAAATATATTAATTACTTATTATATTATTGAAATAAGCATGTAAAAATATACGTTACTGTATAACTGAGTGTATTTAAGGGTAATTATTTTATGTATAAACATTTGTAAAATTTTTAGTTTATAGTAGTATTTTTAGTTTATAGTTTAAGTATTTAAGTATAGTAATTTTAAATTTAAAAGTTATCGATACAATTTGAAGATCAGATTAAAATTTAGAGTTTATAGAATAAAATCTAAAATTTTAATTATATTACCTTAACACTTAAATCCTAACATTAAACCCTACATTTTACCTATAACGATTAATTCTAACTATAAACCCTAAACTTTAAAATTAAAATGCTCATGACAAAAAGATCACTATATATAAGATATTAATCTATATATTTAAATTATGTATTAATCTAAAAATTTATTTTTTGTTTAATCACCATATATAACCTGATTGACTAATTCGAATCGAATTTTATAAAAAACTAATATAATAATAACTCTTCCAATCTAATTTTCTTCGTTCGCAATGTCAAATGTCAAATTTGAAACAATCGTCATACACTTTTGTAAATCACATGTTAATTTACAGGAAAATGAAGAAAAATTTTAAAAATAATTCAACCTAAATTTTTATTTTGGACCATAAGTGATTTTCACCTATATTTAAGAATCTAGATAAACTTTTACTGTGATATAAGAAAACATCATACGCAGGTGACATTCTTCTCCAAGTCACCATATATAGGCAATGTTCTCCTACCTACATCGTAAAAATTAACTTAAATTCCAAAATAAACTTCAAACACCCTATTTTTTTCAAATATCGACTTGTAAGTTTTTTTTTTTTTTTTGTTAACCAGGTTTTCCCATGAAACAAACACTGAAAAATGTGGGGAAAAAGTTTCATACAAGTCATTTTCCACTAAACAAACAGACCCTAAGTCATGTTTGTAGATGTACTTACTGACTCCATTCTTGTTCATGCATTGTAAATGCAAATGTTCCTGTGAATTGGGGAGAGAAATGAAAAATAACATTCAAGCACAGAAAGCAGGGAAAGATAATCAAGTTTCAACAAGTTAACAGAGCGAATTCGTAAACGAAAGGCGAAGTCGGCGTCTAAAACGAATCACAAGGATGCAGCAGCTTTCTCCTTGATGGATTCTCTAACTGCATTAAACAGTGATGGCATCAACTTCTGATTGGTGACAATGATCCCTGTGTCCAGATCAAGATACTTTCCCATCGAAAAATCCAATGCCTTCCCTGCAGCATCTGTGACCACACCCCCGGCTTCTGCAGCGTGTGGATGAGTGAGGAGATGTGGAAGGGCACAAAATACTCAAATAGAAAGATAAATAGCTGCAGATGATGGAGTGAAATTGGTCCATACCAGTCACAACGATACACCCAGCGGCATGATCCCATATTTTCTCCCGATAACCTTTGTGAGGAAAGCGCAGGTATATGGCTCCATCTCCTCTGGACAGAGCACCATACTTTGCCTGGCTATCGATTCGAACCGGTGGTGCTTTGACGCCGAGTTTCTGTTTACATCTCAACGTTGTCAATACATTATCCCACAGTTTTATATATGGATAGAGAAAGGGAGGGAGAATACTTGGGCAATCAAACTAGATAAATCATGCATGGAGTGTGCTGCTTCATATGACTCGAAGAACGAAGCTTCTTCAGGATTTTCGACAGCAGTTACTTGCACCTGGACCCATAATAATGTACAAGTTGAAAATACATACTCAGATTAACAGCAATAAATTATAATAGGTCATTATAACCTTCACAGTCGAAGAACCATCGAGTGGCTGCATGTAAGTTCCACCACCAACTTCAGCAAAGAAAAGGCAGCCAACTTCATTATCTGGAGAATGCTGACCAGCAGAACTGATGGAAGTTAGTGGAAGATTTGGACAAGCCAGCACACCTAGAACAACTTTTCCTCCATCTAGCAGAGCCAATGCTATTGCATACTGATCCCCTCTCAGAAACCTACAATGGAAAACATCAAAAACCGTGGACTAATCCGTCAAGCTGGTCTAAAAGCACATACAAAGAGAATCAAATATCATTCTTTGTGCCAACAACTAGTGGGTCTAGTGGGGTGAGGCATTAGATCTCTTAAGCAAGGTCAGGGATTCAAGTCCTAGTGTTGTGAATGGAGAAATCTGGGTTGGAAGGGTAGCCCCCATAATGGGCTGGATTCTGGGGGTTAAACCAAAAAATATCATTCTTTGTGATTAGGAAAATGAAGAGATCGTTATTTAGATATCAGAGATGATCCTAAGGCATATCATAAAGGGAATACACTCGGTGAAGAAAGAATCTTTATTATAGCAAACACCAACTTCTTTATGACTAAAGCAAAATAACTCATGTCAAATATTATGTTTCAGTGCTCACCCTTTAGTACCATCTATCGGATCCAAAACCCAGTGTCGACCTTGGGAACCACCTTCAGATCTGCCACTATCAATGGCCTTGAGAACATCTTCTGTGGATAAAGTAACATTGTATGATCCGTCACTAGTTATAGAATCGTTCACAAGTTTTGTAATACGCTCAACTGTTTCCTGGGCACCATCCTTGTGGAGATCTTTAGAATCCTAAAGAGAACTTGAAACATTATTTAGGACAGAAGAGTTCTACAATGTAACAAAAAAAAAAAGATGGTCGATGCACGTTGCGGAAACTAAAGTTCACAAGTACAGAGATTCACCTCCTCGGCAACTAATGAGAAGTCAGCAGGAATTTCCTGCTGCAGCACAAAACTAACCAATGCTTGAGACCCTGATGAAAATTTTAAAATATAAAAATGTCGAGAAAATATGTTAGTCGTCGGTTAGATTTCTTTCTGCCGATCCTTAGAGCTGAATGATGCTGGGATCGAGAATAACATACACCTTAACCAGAAGCTTTTAGGGATAAACAATGTAAAAGGCAAACCATGAATTTCATAAAAATTAATCATGACTACGAGTTTTTACATATAATAATGAATCATGTAACAAGTAAATATCTACGAATTTTACACATTTTCCCAACATTGATATGTACAGGTAGAACAAATGGTTGAGAGAGGTAAACTGGAGGCAACTCTGCAACTGTCAAACAGGCCACAGTATGATGGGACAATGTAAAAGGCAAAACATGGATTTCATAATACTTAATCTTGACAAGGGGTGATAATGAGCCTAGCCGGCTCGCGAGCTACTCGGGTTCGGCTCAGTCAAAGCTCAAATCGAGTGAGCTTGACTCGGGCTTGGGATTTAAACAAGCTGAGCTTACCCAAGCTCGGCTCGAAAAGCTCGTAAACAAGCTCGGAATAATTATATATAAACATACATACATATATTTATATATACATTAAAAATAATTTGTTTAGCAAAAAAAATAATTGAGAGTAAATCCACTAAAAATAAATTAAATAAAATATTATCAACTAAAACAAATTTATAAAACTACAAATAATAAATAAATAAATAATAAAACACAATAATATAAAAAATTATCCATTTCGAGCCAAACCGAACCGAGCCCAGTAATATTATTTTTGAGCCGAACCCAGATATGCTTGTTTCCGAGCCGAGCCGAGCCTGACCTGGCTCGGCTAGGCTAGTTATCACCCCTAATCTTGACTACAAGTTTTTACATATAAGAACACATCATCTAACAAGTAAATACGTATGAGTTTTACATATTTTCCCAACATTGATATGTACATTGTACACATAGAACAGATGGTTGAGAGAGGTAAACTGGAGGCAACTATCCAGCAGGACAATGTAAAAAGCAAAACATGAATTTCATAATATTTGATCATGACTACGTGCTTTTACTTATGATATCGCATCATCTAACAAGTATGTATGAGTTTTACATATTTTCACAACATTGATATGTACAGATAGAACAGATGGCTGAGAAGTAAACTGGAGACAACTATCAAGCAGGCCAATGTATTAAAGGACAATGTAAAACGCAAAACATAAATTTCATGATACTTAATCATGATTCATGACTATGAGCTTTTACATATATGAACGCATCATCTAACAAGTAAATACGTACGTGTTTTACATATTTTCCCAACATTGATATGATAGGACAATGTAATCACACTTTAGATTATGCTAGTCAAACAAAGCACTACATATATCACAACAACCCCATTTTGATTTCACCGGGAGAAAGAAAATTTTATCCAATAGAAACTTTAGCTCAATGCCAAGGAAAAATAATGGGAATCCATTTGAAATACAAGATGCATATTTTCTTTCAAAAAAGGGGTAAGATTAGGTTTAAGGCTTATTTTACAAATAAGTAACTAAAGTATATCAACTTTTTTTTCATTTAGGTAACTAAAGTATTTTTCGGTCAAAATAGGTACCTAAAGTATTTTTTGTCAAAATAGGTACCTAAAGCATATATGTTTCATCTAGGTTCCTATATGTTGTCACATGACATTGATTAAAATACATTGATTTGAAAAACAAAATACTTTTAAGTGCCTACTTTGATGGAAAAAATCCATTAGGTACCTATTTCGACCAAAAAGTAAACATTAGGTACCTATTTTAACCAAAAAGTATACTTTAGTTACTTATTTTGATTCAAAAATACTTTAGGTAACTAAATGAAAAAGTTAGTATACTTTAGTACTTATTTGTGATACAAGCCTAGGTTTAAGAACCAAAGATGAAGCAGCAAGAAAGTTTCAGAAACAAACCATAATCAGCAACTGTTACAGGACTTTTATCATTTTTGGACTGCACATCCGATTGCAGCAAAGCCTTTTGAACTTTCTGGAGATTAAAAACACACACCCAAAACCCAAATTCAGCTTCTATATATACACAGCTTGACATGATGAAAAATATATCAGAACCATCATCTATATACATTTCTTTTACAGTTAAGTATGGTAATTCTAAACAAAATTGAGAAGCAATTCAATTCCTATAATACTGCAATGGTTGACAATTCCAAAGATTTGGCAAAGAAATCGTTATAAAAATAAAAATCAACACACACACAAGAACACAAAAACAGAAGAAGATATTTTCAAGCCAAAAAAACAAAGGAATTGAGAAAAATGATGAAAACCTAGAACAGAAATTGCAGGAAAAAAGTGGGATTTTTATGAAAGAAGACACCTGACAGAGACGAGCAGCGAGAGAGGCTGCTTTCTTTGCAGCGGCCAGTTCCTTGCTATAAGACATTGCCACTATCAGTGGTGAAGAAGAAGATGAATACGAAGAAGGCGAGTAACTGAAATGAAACCTAGGAAGCTTCTTAAGAGAGTGGGAAACGAGTCTCAAACAATTTAAAGACATGTTGATCTAATTCCAAGTCAATAATTTCCCGAGAATTTTTTTTATTGTAGCTTCTTCTTTCGACGGGAGAGAAAGTCGAATAAATTTTAATAATATTATGATTTTAAGATTTATTTAGAAAATAAGTGGTGGAAATATATCTTTTAAGTGTCTAAAATTTTAATCACATAATTTTAAATATTTGACTCAAGTTATTACCCATTAAAAACATTATAAGTAAAATATTTTTTATTATTTAAAAATTAAAAAAATAAAATTCTAAATTTTAAAAACCTTTAAAGAATACCAAAATTTTAAAACACAAAACCACAAAATAGTCAAATCGTTGATGTTGCTATTATTGTTGTTGGTACCATATAATTTTTTTCCGTAGATTATTATTTGTTTTCTTAATTATTTATCGTCGAAAAGCATTAATAAATATATCAATCGGACGTTATTCGATTAAAATTATTTATATTTAATATTAGATTGATATACCTCTTTTGATTACGTGTCATATTTATAATAGGTAACAATTTTCGTAAACGGTTGAACTTGTAATGATTAAACTTTAGACATATATATTTTTAAAAATTAAATATATAATTTAGTTCTTTATTTTTATATTAAACTTAAATTTGATTTTTTAGTGTAATTAAATGTTAAACCCCCGAGTTGAATTCACGTGCTTTCTATAATACTCGTTAATGTAGAAGAGTATAAATTAGAATAATGATTTAACGTGACCCACAAGAAATTGATTGGTCATCGCAGCCTCATCCTTTCCTGTTTTGATTGGGTGTGTTTTGAAAGGGGGAGTTCCTTAAAATTAAGGTGCAAATTATCTACTCCTTTCTCATGGTTCCAATCGTGGCTTCATTTTAAATTAAAGAGTTTAGGGTTTTAGGTTAAGGGTTGTGATTAGAGTTTAAGGAATTAAGCGTAGAGTACATTTTTCAGGGTTTAGGATATAGAAAATAAGGATTAGAACTTAAAATTCAATTTTTTAGAAATTTTCAAGCATGGATGAAAGCATGATAAAGAGATAGATGATTTATACTCTTAAAATTAGGGATATAAATGAATCGAGTTTAAATGTATTGAAGAGAAACTTAACCGAGAAAAAAGATGGAAAGAGCCTGTCTGAGAAAATATCAACCAACTGTAGTCTGTATATGCATATATCATTTTCACCAAACCCATAACTAATGAAATATTACAAATGTTTATGCTAATCTTGACAACAATTGCCAAATGTATGATTATGCTGTAATTCAACACAAGTGTTCTAGGAAAGTGTGATGAAATGTTGCAAGGAACTAACCAAACTGGGAGGCCAATGCTTGGTTTCAATCACGTACGAGAGATCGGTGAAGTGAGGATCGAGTAGAGTTGCAATGGCGAATTGATTTTCCGCAAGCAGTGGTGCATGCTTGTCCGCATACAGGGCTGCAGCAAGAGCAGCATGTACTTCTGTACAGAACAGAACAAACTTGTAAGATGATAAAAAAAAACTAGTTAATCTTCAAGATCGGGTGATTTTAGTACCTGGATATCCCTTTAAAGATATTGAAACATCCTCCATCTCTGCAATAGCTTCATCCCTGTCCCCAACCTCATATAAGGCCAATGCCCTCCCAACTCTTGCATAGTCTGAGAATGCTAAGTCTTTATAATTTTCAACCACCTGAAAAGGGATTTCGAAACTTATTCTCAGTCGCCGAGTCACAGCTTTAAAAGCTAGTCTAAGTCACCAACAATCAATTTGGTATAGTAGGACAAGGTATCAGATCATTTAAGCAAGATCATAGGTTTGAATCCTAATATTGTAAATAGAGCAAATCGGGATAGGAGGTTCGGTTCGCCCATATGTAATCTTTTATGTATGCAATATGATGGTGAGACCATAGAATTTTAGATTCACAAGTTCTTAGAGTTAACCGACAATATAGGCCATAATAAAGCATGCAAGAGCACAAGACAAACTGCTATATAAATAACAGCAGCATTAACTTTGAAACATCTTTCCTCTGATGAACATTTATGTTCCACATATCACTTTCTCTTAACCATATGCAAGTTCATGGTTCCATGCTGATATTATTGGATGTTACACAAATTTCTTTGTGGTACCATCTGCCATAAAAATAACTTTTAAGTTCAAGGTCATGAGTCCAATCCCCAAGCCCCCACCGAGCCCGAATAATTTAGTTTTTCTTTATGGTTCGTATCATGGTCGGAGGACAAAATTCCAAGGCTAAATCCGAGCACAAACACCTTGATTCTTCCAACATCCTTTTTAGGGTTGTGAGACAAAATATCACAGCGAAAAATGATTTCAGTTGTCCGACAGATGACACTTCACAAGCTTTTACCGAAAGAGTCAAACGATCTCTAATAACACCGATATATATGTTCCATAAAGCACAAGCTGAACTACTCATTATCCTAAGGCGTATAAACTGAGCATAAGGCAACTAGATTTTATTAGGGGGAGGCAAAATAAATCAAGAATCAAGAGGTTAACTGCCAAGGATATAGACCAAATGCAGCTGAAGCCTGAAAGCATGTAAACCAAGCCAAGTAAAGTGAACCCAAATTCATAATTTTTTAAAATTATCTGTATCTAATTCATTAATCAGACTAGTTCGGATCATATTTTATAGATATTAAATACTGGGCAACCCTTCCAATCCAATTTTCTACATTCACAACGCATAATTCAAACTCTGGTCATGCTTAAGGATCTATCACCTAATCCGCTAAACCAACCGGTTATTCATCCCAATATTCTAAAGATTAGAATTCGAACTCTGACCTTATCGCTATACCAACCGTTGTTCGTCTCAATACTCTAAAAAATCTAACAGTAATTAGTTATATAAATTGGATGATGAATTAGTGTACCGAAGTAAAGAACTGAAGAGCTTTGGGGAAATCACCCTGAGCCTGCAACTCCTTCCCTCTCTCCAACAACTCCACAGCTTCAGATACTCTTCGACTGACGAGGGAGCTGGCGTCTTTCTCCGCCTGGCTCACCGGGTCAAAACTCGCAGCTAAAGCATCCATGAAACCGGAGTGAAGTAATTTACCATTGACAAGGGCAAGACCACAGGTGCTGGAAAAGGAGAATAGAAGGACACGTCTGGTGGGAATTCCAGTGTTCAACAATGGGGGTCTCAGGGTTTTAGGGTTTGGATTGGGCGACGACAGGAGATGGAGATGGGGAATCTGTGCTTTGAATGAACCCATCGTTCTTCTCCAGCTCTGAGCGGTTGGAGATTTTGTAGTTTCATTTTTTTTCTTTTTTTTTTATTTATATTGAACTAAATTAGAGCCACAAACAAAGTTTATGGTTACGGTGCTTTATAAACTCGACTTATTTTATTTGATTCGATATAAAAGTATTAAATTTATTTTAATTAAATTTTATTTAAATAAAATTTAAAATGTAATTTAAATTATATAAATTTTTATTATTAATTGATCAATTTTTTAAATTTGAATCGAATCTTTCAATTATATTTATATATATTATATATAAAAAATATATGTAACGTTTTATAAAAATATCAAATATATTTAAATTAAAATTAGTTAATATTATAATATTATAAATATTTATTATTAAAGTTAAACAAAAATTTATAACTCGACTAAAAAAATTATATAAAATATTATTATTGAATTCACCCGATCCGAAATTTGTTGAATTGACTCAACTAGATAAAATGTAGATATCTATAGAGTAAATAATTAAAAACTCTACGTTGATATTTTTTAGAATAATTTTTTCCTAATATCTAAAAAGATTAAATATTAAAAAAAAATTCAGAAAAAGATTTTTACTTTTTTCTTTATTATTGTTTGAAGTTGATTATTGTTCGTACAAAAATTATTAATTGCATCGATTATAATACTAAATTTTAGTTTTAACTTCAATTATATTATTAGATTTAAGAATAAATATTCGATTGAATTAAGTTAAAAAATTTAAGTTTGTCAAGATGAAGAGTTGTACTACTATTTTATAATTCAAACGTTATTTGATTTTTTTAATCGTACTACTATGTTATAGGCTTATAGTATTATTTAGTTTTAATTTAAACAATATATACAATTAGGGTTGTAAATGAGACGAGACAGAGCGCGAGCTACTCGAGCTCGATTCGATCAAAGTTTGGTCAAAACTCGACTCGATTGGACTTGGTTTGAGCTCGAAGTCGACTCGAGTTCTTGACGAGCCGAGCTACATGATACTTCGAAAAGCTCACGAGCTACTCGAAAATATAAATATACTTTAGAACCCTAAAATCTAAACCCTAAACATAAGTCTTATACTCTAAATTAACATACTAAAACTTAAAATTAACAAGCTTGAGTTTACACAACTTGTGTATCAAACTTTTTTCTCCGTTAGGCTTTAAATGAGACGTAAGAGATAAGAGTTACTCAAGTCTAACATGGTCAAAGATCGGTTAATACTTAGCTCGATTAGGTTCGAAAAAAGCTCGAACTCGACTCGAGTTCTAAACGAGTCGAGCTGAGCTCGGATTTTTTAGGCTCGTTTAAAATTACTCAAGCTCGAACTCGACTCGAAATTTTAACGAGTCGACCCGAGCTTAGCACTACTCGAGCTCGACTCGACTCGTTTACACCCCTGCATACAATATACACACATATATATATTCTTTTATATATGATATATATGTTAGACAAATTAAGAGACTAAACTCGAATTTAAAAATTGATGAACTAATTATTAAAATTTTTTAGTTATTAAGTTAATTGATATTCTATTTTACAACTCAAACTTTATTTAAATTTTTAAGTCAAGTCGAGTTTATGAAATTACGAGTAAAATTCAGATAATTCAAGTATTTGCGCATCGAATCAGATCAATAATTTTATTTTTTTCGAATCGAGTTTTATCTATCATAATTAGATCATTAGTTTAAAAATAACGTGATGATGTGTACGACAATTTCGTTAATATAATGATGTGACCAATATGTCATTTTGTTATAATTATATGATGGTCAAAACGATGTCATTTTATTTATTTATTTTAGTTTATAATGCATCTATTTTGCCTAAAAATGATTACGGATCAAGTTGGGTCATATTTTGGATGACTCAAACATAACCTAAGTTTTAGAAAGTTCTAATTAACTCGAAACTCGACTTGACATGATATTTTAAAGCTATATTTTTATATAAAAAGCTATATATATACACGTATATCTGAGATAAGATCAAGTTACACCATATAAAACTTAAAGAGTTTTACACAAATTTATGGTTATTGGATGAGTGAAATGTATGAATAAAATTAACAGTGAAAAATATGAAGATTATATCTTTAAAAAATCTTATCCGTTTATTATCATCATTTAACGGTTTAAAATTAATATAAAACTATTTAAGTTTTAAATGATTTAAATTAATTCTAACCATATATATATATTAATGTTATTTTTGTCCGTCTCGAAAAATCTTAAACATTTAAAAATTTGATGAAATAATAGAGTGTCATCGATCGTTTTAAAGTCGGATATAATCAAATATCTTCAACTTTAATTTACGGTTAATTCATAGTCGAAATTAGACACAAAAATAATTACATATACCGAATATTACAATACTTTCATGATACCCAATAATTAGTTCTTATAAAAATATTATTTTTTAAAATAGATATTGCTGTAATATTATAATTAATTTAAAAATTATCATTTTAATTACATATAATCAAACTTAAACCAATTTAAAAGTTTAAATATTTAATTAAATTAAACTTAAATTTCGTAGAGTCTCATCCATTACCATCCCTTATGATCCACATTTGTCTTTTTCAAAAAAAAATTGCATTTTCAAATCATTGGATTTTATTTAGAATGTGAAATTCAGAGTTAATCTTATCCAACAGAGAAAAATTCCAAGTTTCAGTATTAAAGAAGAAGAAGAAGAAAAAATCTGAGCTTGATATTTTGATATGTTTTCGTTAGATATTTTGATGCGCAATGTCCCACCACAAAAACAAGAAAAGATCTAAAACCCAGATTTTTTTATCAACTCAAAGCTTAAAAAGTCCTCAAATTTGTTGAATCTGCAAAGCCAATCCATCTTTTGGAAAACCCAAGAATGGAAAACGAAGCAGCAAGACGTAGAATCAGTAACATTGCAGGCCATTTTTCACCCAATGACGAGATTTTATCTGTTGCACACCTTCTCCCCATGGTAAAAACTCTTTTGTTTTCTCTATTTCTTTCCCCAGATAATAATATTACAGTAATCTCATAATCAGTTTCTCTTTTTAGCAGGAAAAAATGATTTGGGTTGTTGCTATTTAATGTTTTTGATAATTTTAGCTCTTCAAATTCAAGAATTGACCTTGGTTGGTTGTATTTTTGTTGAACTACTCAAGTTTGGTAATTCTGTGTATATATAAATTGTTGAACTATTGACTGTAATGGTTGATAGTGTTACTAATTAAGCTAAGTTCTAGATCCTTGTAAAGTATGGTGACCAAATTATGAAGAATTAAAAATGGAGGGACTAACAGGGACTAACTTCTTTTCCAGTAAAACCTCTGTTTTATTTCCAATTCCAGCCCTTTCCTTCCTTCTTCAAGTTGAATGTTAAGTTAATTCAGTCTTCCTGGAGTTTTGAACTGTTTTTTGGGTTAATTTTAGCTCTTCAAATTCGAGAATTAACCTTGGATGGTTGTATTTTTTGTTGAACTACTCAAGTTTTTTAGTTCTGTGCATGTATGAATTGTTGAGCTATTGACTGTAATGTTCAACAGTGTTACTAAATTGAACTAAGTTCTAGATATTTGTAAAGTAGGATGACCAAATTCGGAAGAATTAAAGTGGAGGGACTAACTTTGTTTCGAGTAAAATCACTGTCTGTAAAGTAGGATGACCAAATTCTGAAGAATTAAAGTGGAGGGACTAATTTTGTTTCGAGTAAAATCACTCTTTGTAAAGTAGGATGACCAAATTATGAAGAATTAAAGTGGAGGGACTAACTTTGTTTCGAGTAAAATCACTGTCTGTAAAGTAGGATGACCAAATTCTGAAGAATTAAAGTAGAGGGACTAATTTTGTTTCGAGTAAAATCACTCTTTGTAAAGTAGGATGACCAAATTATGAAGAATTAAAGTCGAGGGACCAACTTTGTTTCCAGTAAAATCACTCTTAGTGAAGTAAAAGGATGAAAATTGGAATAAAACATGTTCATTTCTCATTAATGTTTCTGTTTTATGTCCAATCCCTTTCCTTTCTTCTTCCAGTTGAATGTTTATGCAAGTTAATTTAGTTTTCCTGGATTCTGCATCACAGAACTGCAATGGGAGTTTGAACTGTTTTTGCTAATTTTAGCTCCTCAAATTCAAGAATTAACCTTGTTTAGTTGTATTTTTGTTGAACTACTCAAGTTTGTTCATTCTGTGCATGCTTAAATTGTTGAATTATTGACCGTAATGTTTAACAGTGTTACTAAATTAAACCGAGTTTTCGATCTTTGTAAAGTTCGATGGCCAAATTCTGAAAAATTAAGGCAGAGGATGAACTTTACTTCTAGTTGAATGTTTATACAAGTTAATTCAGTTTTCCTGGATTTTTGCATCACAGAACTGTAGTGGGAGTTTGAACTGTGCGATCCGTCGATGCGATAATAGAATCTATTTTGCACGTCAAGGGTCGGCATATCAAGCTTGTTTCATGAGACAAGTTTCAAGAGCCGAGGTACTTACCTAGTTACCTTTGCAGTCGAAAATGAAAATTTGGTTCTGTAATGTAGCAGTAACTGATTAAACAATTATATGATGGTTTGCCCCCAGAGAACTGCTCCTCAGTCAACTGCACCCTCCAAATCCTCTTGCATTCCTTCGGAGAGTTCCAATGTTTCTGAAGGACCATTGTTTTCTAGACCTGAAATGATGGATCGGAACTTCTCGATTTTGGCAGCAACTCAACCTCTAGGTCTAGATTGGAGATTATCCGTGCCTGACCCTCCTATGTTTTCCAGACCAATTAAAAGTACAGGTGAAGAGACGCCGTTACAATCTAAGAAGAGAACATGTTGCTCCAGATCTAATGGTAACTAATTTTGGTTTCCGAACAAGAGGATCTTGATGTAGTTGTTTCTACATATATAGTCTTTACCTTGTTGATTCGAGTCTATATTTCTCAAGTTTTGCAGGAAGCCAATAATTCATTTTCGTCTTTTATATTTTCAATGGTGAGTAAGAATCTGGTTTCATTCTTTATATTTCACGCAGGCACTGAATGGTCCCCTAGGATGGATGTTGCAGAATCCGGACGTGATTATGTCATGATGGTTGAAATTCCGGGTGTCACCGTCGGTGATATTAGAGTGGAGGTTGATGACCACAAGTAAGGCTAATACATTCTTACTCTATTCTAAGGTCTTTCATTTAATATCTGTCTGAAGTCATAAATCGAAATGGTAGTCGGAGACTCGGAGTGCGATGTTACAATCACTAGTTCACGATTTTTACGGTTTTCGTTTCTTTTTATCACTAATATTTGTTGTTGCAAGTGTCTGAAATTGATCATCACATTTGATGTGATAATAATGTCGTTTTCCTGACAGATTAACGGTGACCGGCGAACGCTCTAGCCACTGCTGGAAACTGGCTGCTGGTTGCTCTAATGACTCGATCTCTGCGTATCACAAGCGAGAGATATCACAAGGGCCTTACCAGGTTGTGTGGACACTTCCTGCTAATGCAGACAGGGACAACGTCTCAGCTGAGTTGCTGTAAGTTCTCGACTTTTCGGCGTCACGTATCTTGCTTTCGTCTCGAGTACATGCTTCTGCTTTCGATATATCATCTAAACGTTTCTTCCTACGAGTTATGGCATCTTCGTGTCTGCTAAATGACTGTTGCTTCTTTCGATGCAGGGATGGAATTTTACGTATCGTTATTCCGAAACTTTGAGATCAAACCAGTCGCATATCGGAGACGAACACCTTAAAGATTTTACACTAGCTTATGAACTATATTGATATAAAAGGAACTAGCCATTGATGCAGGATGCTTGCTCTCAAGTTTCTTATGTGTTGCTGGTATTAAATTGTGAACCATCATTACCACATATAGTCCATGACTGGCATATTATTCTTCATAATCTATGTATCTCTATATACGAAATAGGATCCTCTTACATTACGGAAAACTCGAAATTTTTGCACTATTTTAGATCGTTAGATAAAGGTAAATGGATGGTTGATATTAACAATAGAAAATACGAAGATTATCATAGGAAGAATAAATAAGTAATACTCTTAATCAGTTATTACATTCATCTAATAATCTTAATAATATATTAAAGTAATTAAGTTTTATATCGTGTAAGTAAATCCTAACCCTATATATATACACACACACGTACGTACAAGTGTGTATGCACTTGTATGTTATGTGTGTTATTTGGGGTACAATAGACCCTTATTAAAAATATAATTTTTTATTAAAAATTGACCCTATAATTTTGGGTACAATCGACCCTATTATTAAAAAATTGAGTTATTTAAACTTTTATAGTATAATTTAAATTTTATTTAATTTTTTTAGTTGAGTTTATAAAATTATGAATTGAGTCAAAATAAGTTAATTTTTTCTTTCAAATCAAGTTGTATAATTTATTTTTTTAAACGCATTTTGTTCACTCCTATTTAATATGAGTTTAACTTTTTTCAGATTTATGATTAAAATTTAAGGTTTAATTTTTAAGGTAACAGAGTTTAGGATTCAAATTTTAATCTATAAACCTTAATTTTTAATTATGAACACTAGACCCCATAAATTTAAAATTTATACACTAAACTCTAAATAAAAATTTTAAATCCTAAAACTAAAAAAATTCGTAAAAATGCTTTTTTCGCAAAATGATTGTGCATACAATAATTATCAAAAAAGTATAAAACTAATGATTTTAGAATAAAAACGTACGGACTAATTTAATAGTACTTTTAAAAAATTATTTTAAAAAGATTTTTAAAAGATTTACTTTTTAATAGATATTTAGGATGAATTTGACCAGATTTTTCACCGCCAAAGCTAAACAATTTTTGTTTTTAACGTTCACATGTTTAGTATTTTTAGAATAAAAATCTTTTCTACCTTTCATGCCTTATTTGGTGTCTCTTTTGATTTTTTAAAAAATTTTAATTTTAAACCCTAAACCCTAAAAAATACACCCTACCCCTAATTCCATAAACCCTAAACCCTCTAATTTGAAGTGGGGCATAAATGAAGACATGAGGAAGGGACAAATGATTTGTTTTTGTGCTTGATTCCAGTTTTTAGCTGATAGCTCGTTCCAAGGGTTTTTCTCAAAGATTGTCCGGTTAAAAAACAATTTTCTTATAAAAAATTTGGTATAAATATTTTGATATATACTAAAATTTTTAAATTTTTTTAAAAAATTGATATATACCGAAATTTTATATTTTTATAAAAAATTTGGTATATACCAAAAAATTTACATTAAAATTCATATAATTTCTATAATTTGGTATATACCAAAAATGGTACAGGTATATTTTAGTTGTTTTTAAGACGCGTTTCGTAAAATTACTTTTCATTCCAGACACAATATTGAATAAAACCCTTTTCAAAGGAAAAATCTCATGAATATAGATGTTAAGAAAAAAAATTTCTGAAGTATTATTTTTTTCATTTTATTTTTTGGAATATTGATGATTCTACAATGATTTGAAGTCGACGCCTTTAGAAACCGACTTTGAATAGTAAGGATGAAGACTGAACCAAAAGACTCCGACTTTGAATAGTGCAAGGGTGAAAATGTAGCCAAAAAACTCCGACTTTAGCATCTGAGCACTGCTGGGGAAGACGAAACATGCAATATTCACATGAAGATGCTAAAGTCGGAGTTTTTTGACTCTATCTTCACCCATGCACTGTTCAAAGTTGATTTCTAAAGATACCGACTTTAATTTTACTGTAGAATCATTAATATTTCAAAAAATAAATTAGGAGAAACAATATATATTTTTTTCGGTAGTCGGAGTCTTTTGACTCTATCTTCACCCTTACGCTGTTCAAAGTCGATTTCTAAAGATACCGACTTTAATTTTACTGTATAATCATCAGTATTTCAAAAAATAAATTAGGAGAAACAATATATTTTTTCGATAGTCGAGTCTTTTGACTCTATCTTCACTATTATACTGTTCAAAGTCGATTTCTAAAATTACCGACTTTAATTTTACTGTATAATCATCAATATTTCAAAAAATAAATTAGGAGAAACAATATATATTTTCTTCGGTATCAATATTCATAATCATTTTTCTTTTCCAAATTAGTTTAAGAAATACATATTAGCTCCAAAATTCTAATCCGAATATATATAACTTATATATTTAAATACTATATACGTTATTAAAAGATTAAAAATATTAAATAAATATCATTTTAGAATCACACCGTACTAAAAAAAAAAGCTTGAGTTGAAACAATGGTTTAATTATTCAATTTAGTGCTTCCCATTTCCCATTGCCTTTCCCTAACCCTTAATCAAAATTCAAAAATTCAATTGAAAAGCGGGAAAAGGCACCCACGACCTGTAATTATTGTATATATAAACTTGAAATCATTCCCAAGATTCAGATTTTAGAGATATTTTTTCATTTTGAAATAGAAACCAGAAGAAAATGGCGAACAAAGAGAACAGTATTCGAAAGGCTGTAAGCTTAAACGATAGCCACTATCGTTTCATCCAAGATCTCTCTGCTCCTCCTCACAAACCCAGTACAATCTCTTCCTTTCCCCCCCTATTTTTAAGTTTTTTATTTGGGTCCGGTTCTTAAATAGGGTTTTTGTTTTGAGTACTGATTTGATGGTTATCGATTTTTGCAGATGAAGAGTCTGAACAGGAGACAGGCCAGGTTACGCGTCGTCTTTGCAAGCAATCCCAAATCGATGATTCTGTTCCCCACTTCTCTGGAATCACCGATTTTGATTCTCCTCTTGGTACAAGAAATCGTTTCTTTTAGCTGCTTAGATGCTGTTTTTGTTTTAGTATTTTCTTTACTAAAAAGCGTGGTATGGTGTGATGTTTACATCTCTTCATTTTGTTTGAGTAGGGATAAATGTACTTATAATTAGGATTGAACTGAAGTGTGGGTTTTTATTTCTTTTTCTTTTCTTTTTTCAGGTCAATTGCTTTTGTTTCCTGCTTTATTCAACCCGCTCTGATATATTTATTTGTTTGATGTTTTTTTCTCTCCTGCTTTTTAGATGTCTTCCACTACCCATTTTTCTCTTATTTGTCTTTCCTTTCTAAAAGATGGTCTATTTGTTTCATTTTTGTTTCTGTTTTTCCCCGGAATTAATGCACCTGTTTTTTTTTTTTTGAATGAATGGATTTTCAGAAGAGGAAGAAACAAAGCCTGTAAAGGTGAAGATGGAGGGTAGGCGTCGTTTGTGTAAAATCTCATCTCGAGATGCTGAGGATGCTGATAAACCGTTGATTAGTAATGAACCTGATTTTTCTGGAATATGTGATTTTGGTTCACCTTTGCAAACAAAGAATGTTTGTGAGGATGGAGATCAAATTAGAGATATTTTAAATGACTTGACCTCCAAGCTTGAGACTTTGTCTATAAAGAAAAAGGCAGCCCCTAAAATGAATTTTCCAGAATATGCTAGTGCTGATTCTTCATTTTCCAGTACATCTGATCCATCTGATTCCTCATCAGGTTGGAATAAGAATGTTGGAGGTGGTGTTCAGGATGTAATTGATTTGTGTAAACATGAGGTTCTTGAAGAAGACTCAAGAAAGGTCAATGAGAAATTGGTGTCAGTGTCTGCAAGGCAGTTTTTTTATTCAAATGTTGAAAAAGAAGAAGAAAAGAGTGAGTGGCAGGGAGGTTTGCGTAATGACACTATTGTGTCCACGGTACATGAACCTAAGAAAAATTTTCGAAGGCTAAAGAAGAATGAACCCAAAAATGCTTATGACCGGTTGTTGTCTGTTGGTGGGTCTTTTGCATCGAAACATGGAGAAGAGGATGATGATGATTGTGTAGTAGTAAGTAACAAGCAAGTATTTAAAAAAGCTGTTGGATATGGTGATAACTTGAAGAAGTATGATCAGTCTGTGGAAGTTGATGAGCTTGATGGTCATGATGATGATTCCTTATCAGAAAGTGACCAGCCTGTTATTTTGAGTGGACCTAAATCAACATTTAAGCTTCCAGCTACGGTTGCAAAAATGTTATATCCACATCAGCGTGAAGGCTTGAAATGGCTTTGGTCTTTGCATTGCCAGGGTAAGGGTGGAATCTTAGGAGATGATATGGGCCTGGGAAAAACAATGCAGGTAATGGAAGGTGTGTGTGAGTGTGCCGTATATATATATATATATATATATATATATATATATATATCCATGTGGAATCTTTCTTATCTGTTATTTTGGTAGATTTGTGGATTTCTAGCAGGATTGTTCCATTCAAAGTTGATTAAAAGATCTTTAATAGTCGCCCCGAAAACGTTGCTCTCTCATTGGATCAAAGAACTCTCCGTTGTAGGGCTTTCTGGGAAGACCAGAGAGTGAGGCTATTTGACTTCAAATTTTCACTGTATTTCTGATGTTAAAATTGATTTTAAATTAATATGAATAATCATTTATTTCTGTTTCTGTATAGGTACTTTGCCACTTCTGTTAAAACACGGCAATATGAGCTTGAAGATGTACTCCAGGTTATAGTTCTTGATTTATTACCCCATAATGATGCTCTATATAAAATTACATCATGTTCTGCAAGCAAATAAGAGACAATAATTGTAACTTTAGGTTTTTGAATATTTGATATTTATTCATTTATGGTGTTGCTTTCTGTTTAATTTGTGCTTGTAGCATTCATACAAAAACGGTTGCAGTTCCTCTTTCGCTTTGTATTCTGTTCCACATTAGTGTTTCCATGTTTGGTGAATTTTCTTGTATCTTATAGAACCAAGGAATTCTTCTGACAACATATGATATTGTACGGAACAACTCTAAAGCTTTGAAAGGAGAAAGCTACTATAGTGATGATGAGGATGATATTATATGGGACTATATGATTCTTGATGAGGTAAATGTTGTTGTGATATGGTTTGTAATTCATTTTTTTTTGCTTTGGTTAACTGATGAATTTATGCATTTTCTGATTTTTGTTTAAGGGAAAATATCCCACGCATTGGTGGTGGAAATGAAAAGTTTCCACAAGCTCCTTAGTTTTTGGGTTTAGGGTTTATGGGTTCAAGTTTGGTGGTTTAGAATTTAGAGTGTATGGTTAGAATTAAGGGTTTAGACGTTAGGGGTTTAGGTTTAGGATAATATGGTTAGGGATTTAGGTTTAACCTATACACCCTAAATTCTAACAACACCCCATAGATTCAAAACTCATACACTTAAACTCCTAAACATTAGACCCTAAACAGAATTCCTAAACCCTAAAACTGAGGTGCCTGTGTAAACAAAGTTTCCACATGCACTTGTGTATGAAATAATTACCCTTTGTTTAATGGTATTATTTTTTATTATAATTTTGTGGGTTCATATTCAAAGGTTGTTGAATCTCTAAAATAGGATAAATCTGATATTTACATAAAATATGTTTTTGTTTCAACTGATTCTTAACGTTGTTTATATTTGTCGGATATAATGTGCTACCTAAATATTTGCAATATTAACTATCTTGCATGAACAAAATATAAAAACCATAATATAGAGAGGTCTGTTGTCTAGTGCTCGTTTGGAAAAAAACTGTAATTGTTTTGATGCAAACAAATTGTTGTTATGAACCTGTAGTGATCCTAAAAAGAATTCTTGTACACCAATCGCTGATTCTGTTTAAGCTGTAGACCAGAATCTTGTCTGATGTAGATGATTCACAAAATGTTGATCAAAAGAGCAATGATACATAACATTTTCAATTTTTCTTGACCCTATGTTAGGTATGAATATGTTTTTCCCTTTGTTTCTTCTAAATTCTTTTGGCATGATAAAGTATTTTGTAAAGCTGGTAATAACATGTTTATTGTACTATGTGAGAGGCAAAAGATGGTCTAAGATTTACGTTTTAAGCATAGTTAGAGCAGAGATTTAAAATTTTCTGTTTTCAGGTTAAATCATACAATGTTTGAGTTGAAAATGTTCAGATACCTTGAACATGATCTACCATTGAAGCATAATGACCTTCAAAAATAAATTGGGGACATTAAATAATTGAGTTTTAGGATTATCAGATGATATAGATTTATTATTGATGTATTTTATTCAGACATGCTGATGATGGCAGCATTATGATGCCATCTCACCCGTCATATCCCTCTCAGTTTCCTTTTGAGTGTATTGTCTTTCCTGGCAATGCTTAATGGTTCTCGACTTTCTTTCTGGTTACTGTTCCAGGGTCATCTCATAAAAAATCCTAGCACACAAAGGGCAAAAAGCTTGCTTGATATACCAAGTGCTCATCGGATAATCATAAGTGGCACACCAATTCAGAACAATCTAAAGGTAACATCGTTTACATTTGTCTTCGTTTTTCTTTGACTCCATAAATGCACTGTATATTGTTTTATGTCGAAAACAAACTTTAGATTACCATATTTTACTTAGTTTCTGCCTTTTATCTCTTTGCACTAGGAACTGTGGGCCTTATTCAATTTCTGTTGTCCTGAGCTGCTTGGTGATAATAAATGGTAATTGTTTTTGTTCCACTGGAGTTTGTAACGATCCAGCATCATGTCACTGAATCTTTAATATTTTCTCAGGTTTAAGGATAGATACGAGCATGCTATTTTACGTGGAAATGACAAAAATGCAACTGAGAGGGAAAAACGTATTGGCTCAGCAGTTGCCAAGGTGTTGATTTGATGGCTCAATCTCAGGCATCCTTTTGCTATCTGATGTTAATGTCAAATTGCTTTCCGTGAAGATGCATTGTCGCAGAAACTATTGTCATCTATCTTTATATTCCTTGCCAATTCTCACATGACTGACTTTGTAAAAAGTTGACTTAAAAGGCACTATCTTATGTCAAATTTTAATGCTCTGAACAAAAGTATACAGTAAAGTATTCAAGTTCATCATGTAAGATCTTGGTAAAACCTGACAGCATATAAATGCTGAGGTTTTTGAAGTTACAAATGCTTTCTGGTAAAATTTATTAGTGAAAAATTGAATTTCAAGGAAGCCTTTTTTAATATTTTCATAGTTAATTATATATGTTTTACTGTCCTTAAATAATATTTTATAAATGTCCTTAGTTTGTTGGATCCTTTATGCTGCTTATTGCTATTTTATTTGTCTCCGTTATGGCCATTGGAAGTTTCTTGATCTGAAAGAACATATTATTGATCTTTTTGCCCTCCCCCTCTACACAGGAGCTAAGAGAACGTATCCAACCTTACTTCTTGCGCCGGTTAAAGAAAGAGGTATTTTGTGATAATGATGCCACAACTGCCAAGCTTTCTAAGAAAAATGAAATCATTGTATGGCTAAAGTTGACTGGTTGCCAGGTGCAAATTCACGGACTTGACATTATTTTTCTGACTGCTACTGTTTGTGTTTATTATAATTATTATTATTATTACTACTACTCACACTTATTCACACCTGCCTTTTAGCGACGTCTGTATGAAGCTTTTTTGAAAAGTGAGATAGTTCTTTCAGCTTTCGATGGTTCACCTCTAGCAGCATTGACGGTACTGTTTCTCTACGCAATTTTCCCATCTGTTTTTGTTGCAGTTTTTTTCAATAAATGTTTTGTTGTTTCTTCATGTGCTGATGTGCAAGCTATTTAAGATTTTGAGGTTTTAGCTATAAGGAATATACTCATTGATTTTGGTTGTTCATCAGCCCAAGGATGGCACCCGTTTTTAATATTTTTGTTTTTCTTCCCTGAATCTGTTAAGATGTGCAAGAAAAATTTGAATCTCCTTCCTAAAGAGTTGTGGTTCTTGTGCAATGTGTTCCATTGGAGAAATCACCTTTTAGAGTTGCTTGCCTAGAATATTTGTTTTAGATTATGTAGGTGGTTAGAATTTATTAGTTCTCATATTCTTACAAGATAAAAGTTTCTTTTCTAAAGTAATTTGCCCCATGAGGTGTAAACGAGCTGAGTCAAGCTTGAGTAGTGCTGAGCTCAACTCAAACTTGAAATGCTCGAAGCTGAGCTCGACTCGACTTGAAAACTCGCGAGCTTAAAATTATTGAGCTCAAGCTCATACTCGAAATCAAATTTGGAACTCGAACTCGAAAAGCTCAGTTATACCAAGTCAAACTCAAATATCATTAAACTTGGTTTGAGCTTTAAATTATTAAACTCAACTAGAGCTCAAACTTAATTGGAGCTCAAACTCAAATCTCAATAAAAGCTAATATAAAAATATAATTAAATTTGTTTTCAACCAAAAGGCAAAAAAATGTTTTGTAAGGTAAAACCCTATTCTATTTATGGCCAAATTCTCTCCTGCTTCCTTCATGTTTGTGCAATGTGGGATTACTATCTCTGGATCAACTATGTTTGATTTTGTATCATGCGGAAAGGGGGGAATTTGCTCCGAGTCGAGCTCAAGTAGCTTTCGATCTGTCTCGTCTCATTTACAACCATACTCATGTATCTGCAATATCCAAACTTTTCTACTTATATTTGATGTTTTTATGGTTTGTTTTTCTTTATAATTAGCTGTTAATTTATGTGGTCTAGCTGAAACAGTTTGTATGGTGGTGTATACAGTTTTGATGTAGTTAACCGTTATTTCCTTCAAAACTTTTTATATGGTAATAGGAACATGTGGCCATTCTTTGAAACAGATTCTTAAGAAGATATGTGATCATCCACTTCTCTTGACAAAGAGAGCTGCTGAGGATGTACTAGAAGGGTTGGAATCGATGCTGAATCCAGAAGATGCTAGTGTCGCTGAAAAATTGGCTATGCACGTTGCTGATGTGGCAGAAACAAATGACTTTCAAGATAACCATGACAATCTCTCATGCAAAATATCCTTTATACTCTCACTTTTGGTAAGGGGAACTGTTTATGTATCAATGCCAAGGTATAATTATTTAAGTCTAATGCATATTTGTGCTATTTTTCAGGACACTTTAATTCCAGAAGGCCATCATGTTCTTATCTTTTCTCAAACTCGCAAAATGCTTAATCTTATTCAGGTTTGTTTTAGACCTCGATTTTCTAGCACATTTCCTTTCAAGGCTGCATTTTGTCTAATTTTTCAAGGCAGTTTTAGGTAGTAATTAGTATGAGCAAATTGGTGGGAATTTGTTGACTAAGTTTCACTTTAATGGAAGAACCTTTTTTATCCGATTTCTAGAATTTGACCCCTAAGTGCTATAGTTGATCACTTGTTTTCTATTTGCTTATTTAATGTTTATCCTTTCCCCTTATTTCTCCTTTTTCTCTTGGGCACTACTTGATACTTTTATTCATGGTAGCATTAGCAGAATTATTTCTTAGACTACGAAGTTGTTCAATAAGGTTTACCAAGAAAAATTGGGTAACGTAGTGTTTTTTCTTGGTTCCTTAGATATTTGTGTTTAGCTAAAATCCTATCTCCATATCTAGCTACATCTTATAATTTTATCTCTTAATATTCCTATTTTTTACCTTCTATTTTCTCCCTGAATACTTCAAAGAACTACCATTTACTTTCTCTTTCCTATTCTTTATGGTGGAACAATGTTTTTTAACTTGTTTGCAAGAATATTCTTGAACCAAGTCATCTGTTTTATAACAATATTCTTAACTTGGTTTTAAATGCTTGAAATCACTAACTCGAGAAATTGAATGAGATTATGTAATGCACTACCATTGGAGCTTTTTTGTTTCTGCAAGCAAGGTAAAGAGGGTGAGTATACGTTTTAGGGTATTTCTTTGATTTGCTTTGTCCTCTTGATTTGGAATTTCTCATTCATTAGACTTCAAATCCTAGGCAATCTGTGATTATGTTTAGTTGTTTACAGGAGTCCCTAGCATCATGCAACTACAGGTTTTTACGGATTGATGGTACCACAAAAGCAGCAGACAGAGTGAAGATTGTTAATGTAAGTGCTTGGAAATTAGATTGATTTAAAATCTCTTTGTTCACATGATTTTCATCTCCTTTATTTTCAGGATTTTCAAGAAGGTATTGGGGCTCCGATATTTCTTCTGACATCCCAAGTTGGTGGTCTAGGCCTTACACTTACAAAAGCAGATCGTGTCATTGTGGTTGATCCTGCTTGGAACCCAAGGTTTGTTTGTTTTTCTCCAATTTATTTGTGTTGAATATAGTTTTATTAAAACACCTTTTTAAGAAATGATGAATTGTGTAAATAATAGTTAGCTTTTAATATACTCTTATCTAATATCTAACATAATGTATGGGTGGATTTTTCTCCCGTTCTAATTGATTGTCTTTACATTCTGACAACATCTTTGTTGTGTGGTTTCAAATGCTCAATTGAATTGATTATGGGTGGGACTCATGTTCTCTTTTGGGCAGCCTTCCAAAAAAGAAGAAAAATATTTTGGCTATGGTGCTATGCGAAATTAGATTGCCTATATTGATTATGTGGACCAGTTATTGACAAACTATTTACTTGGGGATTCTCTTAGACATAATAGAAGCGTGTTTGGACAAAATTATTTGGTTCAACATGATTCTTTCCATGCATGTGCCATGAATTAGGGGGAGGGAAATGCTATTTTATTTCTGATAAGCAACACCGTCTTCTTGCCCAGTAACTGTAGCCATTAGCAGAATTTTCCATGAAGAGTTGTCCAATGATACTTTTTTTTTTCCTTCTAAATATTGCCTACCGGATGTTTACCTGTAACTAAAGTGTTGTAAGAAATAGATTCAACATCTTTTCTTTTTACTTTTTTGGGCTTTCTTTTTAAATTTCACCATTTTTTTGAAAAGAAGATATGGTGAGTTCCTGTAGAAACATCTTGGGGCGTATGTGAGGATTGAGCATGTTGAGAACAATTGTCAAAATGATACAAAGCTTTTCTGATTTTAGTGAACTGGTTGTTTTCCCCATATTTCTGCAATTGTATTTTCTTTGTTCTAGTTTTTCTTCTATGAACAAACTATGCTTATGCTTTTCAAAAGTGTGCTTTCTTCACCTAAGCTAATTTTGCTTTTGCTTTAAGGTTACATCTTGTTTAAGGGGGTTAATAAACTAAATAATACTTTTGCAGCACTGATAACCAAAGTGTTGATCGGGCATATCGAATTGGGCAAAAGAAGGATGTCGTGGTGTACAGGTTGATGACCTGTGGAACTGTCGAAGAGAAGATATACAGAAAGCAGGTTGAAGATATCTCTATATTTTCTTGTTATTTACTGCCATTTTGATTAATTTACCGTAGTTCTATGTCAAGCTGCTTGGACTCACAGGTTCCTCATATTGCATAATAAGTGTAACCATGCATGAAGAGATCAATGATGAATTTATCTGGCAACAATAACTATTTCGTGATAACTTATATACTTTAGATTCTAGTTTACGTGTATGCTTTCCATGTTCCTAGCCTAGCCATTATTTTTCCCTTATGATGAGTTAGCTAGAAGTCTGATTATTTTCACTAATTTACGTGTTTCCCAAAAAAATGCGTTTTAGATATACAAGGGGGGATTATTTAAGACGGCAACTGAGCACAAAGAGCAGATCCGCTACTTCAGTCAGCAGGTACTCTTTAATTAAAACTTCTTGTCCTGTTTAATTTTAAGCATGTAGTACTTTGTGAAGTGATACACATACTTTTTGAATGTTTCTTTCAGGATCTCAGAGAACTATTTAGCCTTCCGAAACAGGGGTTTGACATTTCAGTTACACAAAAGCAATTACATGAAGAGCATGATAGTCAGCATAAAATGTACTGAACTTGTTCTATATACCCGTATGATTTTCTTTTATCACCGTATATTTGCAGAAAATCTGTTCTTACTATAATTGCACCGTGCTCTTCGTATCTTATTTTGATGCCTGTGAAGTAACATAGACATCTGTGCTGAATTTCTTTATTTTCAAGTTGGGATGAATGTGTTCCTATTCTTGTTGTCTAGTTCTCTTCCTTTTTTTTCTCTGCTTGTTGGGAATATCCCCACGAAAGGTCTATGGATTTGAAGGTCGAACTATGCTTCGTATCCAATTTGGAATAATTGAACCTTTTCGTTTTGTATGACATTGAAAGGACATTGACAGTTTATGACTTTTCCCATACCTGTTTGTGACATTCATCTATTATGCTTTCTTTTTTCTTTTCCATGTTTTGATTTCTGTAATCCGGATTACAGGGATGAATCATTGGAAAACCACATAAAATTCCTGGAAACGCTGGGAATTGCAGGCGTTAGTCATCACAGTCTGCTTTTCTCTAAAACAGCTCCTGTACAAGTTGTAGAGGAAGAAGACGAAGAAGACACGAGGTGAAAACTCTGCCTCTTTCTTTCCCCCTAATGTCGTTCGATCCAAGTCAATGTACTTAGGCTTCTTGGATTATAGAATGTTCATTTCTGTTGTCAAAATCCTAACCATTTCGCACCTGAATGGAACCAGGAGAAAAGGAAATATGGCCGTGAGATATTCGTCTTCAAGTTCTTCAGTTGAGCGGAGTCCTGATGGGTATTTCTTATGATCATCTTTTATTTTCATGATATAATCTTCTACATATCCGTGTTGAACTCGATAATTATATTTAGCATGTTTGACAGGGCTGAATTTGCTTTCAAGCCAAAGGATGTGATGCTGAACAAGAAAAGTCCATCCCCTGAAGACATAGCTAAATTAACTGAGAGTGAACTTAAACAGAGAATTAATCGCTTGTCCCAAATATTTGCAAACAAGGTACGGTTTTGAATCGATCTTCGTCATTTACAATATTATGCTGGAATGGCTGATCGAAGTTCGATTTTTTTATTTTGTTGTTAGCACTTAGCATAACTTCAAACTCCTTTTTAAGCATATACTTGGTTTTAATCTTGGGACAGGTTACTGTGTCGAGGTTGCCGGATAAGGGAGCAAAGATAGAAAAGCAGATCGCCGAACTGAATGCAGAGCTCCACAAGATGAAGACCACGAAAGAAACTCAAACTGAAGCTGCAAGTGGTGTTGATGATATAACCGGAAAACTCGAACATGTCTTGAACGTCTAGATGAGGTAAATGCTTGGTTTACCGTATTTTGCTCGAACATATCGAACTATCTAGCATCTGACCTGGAATTTGTGGACATGTTTAGGACTGTCCTCTAGATTTTGGTAGTGAAAATTTAGTTGAATGCCAGGCTACCATGATATCTGGTTTAAGCAGCACCTTAAGGACATGTAATTCCATGTCCAGACTAGAAACCAGTCCTTGTGAACAAGGCAGAAAGTTTGTGGTGAAGGTGAAGTGGATCGTGGGGGTCCATGTCAGCTTACAGTGTTGCTTTTGTCGCCATCAATTTTTTAATTAGATTACTAAAAAACTTAAATCCTAATTCTTAAATTTTAAATTCTAAACTATAAAGTCTAAATTATACACCATACATCTTAAACTCTAACTCTAACTCTAAATTTTAAATTTATTTTTAATGATTAAGACGAACAAAAACACTAAAAGAAATCTCTAAAAAATGACTTGTGGTTCTTATCCAATCCAGTCGGTTGAGGTTTATAGTCAGTGATGGAGCTATTAAGGGATGGCGAGAGATTTTTGAATCTGTCTCTCTGTGTTTAAATGTTTGTATTTTATCTTAATTTTAAATTTTAATTTCGTTCGTATTTATAGTAAATACATATTAATATATCTATGTATGCATGATTGATGGTGGGTTCAATTTTATACCATTTGCATGGACTATCATGATATCTTGTAAGATTCCTTTATAATTATTGAAATTTAATTGATTAGTTCAAACTATGTATTATAAATAAATTTATTATAAAATTATGTTCTAATTTAATTTAATCTATTCATAACATCAAAATTAATCTTATTTTATTTTAACGACTTACAAAAATTAAAACAAATCAACTTTTTGGATCAAACTTCACCATTTTTTATTGTCTTTAGAATCTTTTATGTGAAAAAGTTGGTTTGATTTTTCAAACAAAATAAAAATAATAATTTTTTTAATTTTTATATCGCTAAATTAATTGTAGATGTGATTATTCTGAACATATGTAATAAGAGAAATAATATAATACTCTTAAAAGAGATCATAATGAGTCGAGTTATATAATTTTAAGAGAAAAATAAAAAAAATAGTTCGAGAATAACGATGAAGCACACTGGAAAAACAAATTATTGTTGTATTTTATAGATTTTAAATTATATTAAATTCATTTTTATTAAAAAGATCAATATACTATACGAACAATAGGTTAGTAAAACATTAATATTTTTAAATGCTCAAATTTAGTATTATGTATAATACCCCTAAAATATTTGATCCGTCCTTATCGACAAATAATTGATAATCTTTTTTAATAAATAAAAATATTATATTCACATACTAGAATCGAATCTATATATTCCTTATAAGTATTTTGAAAAGATTGATGTATAAGTTCGAATTGATCATCGAAAATTGTCAAGATGATTGTTTTTGTTGCTTTTGTTAAAATCGAAAGATTAAGACAAAAGAACACAAAAATTTTAGAATCGTTCGGTCATACCTACATCTATTACCTTAACACACCACTAAAGATTTTAATTAATTCACTATGAATTGACATCTTTTTATCGGTTCAAGGGATAACCGTTATAACCCTATCTTTTGGACTTAGCTAAGATAGAACCAACTCTAATTTTTGTCTAAGGTTAAACTAGAACTCCTCCTTTTAAAAAGAGTCGTTAGAGAAAAACATAAGCGACATCAATATCAAAGATAATGATATCGATATTTGTGGTTTCGATACCACCAAAGTGTTTATTTCTGAAAAATAATTTTACATACGCGTATCAATACGGAACAATGGTGTATCGATATAAGCTTTATAAAATTAATATTTTAGCCATTTAAAAGCGTTTTAAATCATATTAAAAGACTTTAAAACCATTTTAAACATATTTTTACATTGGTCAGACTGTATAATTTTTATAATCTTTTTAAATTCGCCTAAAATTATTTTTTAATTATTATATATATCAAAATAAATATCTTAACACATCCTTAACTATTATGTTAAATAGTAAATCTTCGATCGATAAGTTTTTTAATTACTCGTATTAATATTATATAGAATTTGGCGCGTGAATAACACTGTATTGAAATTGTATGTTCTTCATTTTTACCCCAACTATGGAGTTGGAATTTTTCTACTTTTCTCTTTCTTTCCTGTGCCCTGTGGGTTGCAAATTGCAGGTTGAAAAGGACTTGGGGGTGTGGGAGCTTTGAGAGGGGTATTAATGCTGATAGTGATGCAAGAAAGAATGACACTTTTTTTTATTATTATTATAGGAGAATATTTAAATAAAAATTTAGTAAATAAAATTAAAGAATTTCTTCAAAATAAATATTACTAGTAAAAGAATTATTTTCTTTAAGATTCATTAATTAGTTTAGGAATTAAAAATATTTATATTATTTTATTTTATATAAATTTAAATTTTAGTATTTGTCTTTAAATGTAATATTTTTTTTATTAATATTTTTTTATTTAATAAAAAATATTATATTTTGATACACAATATATATATAATACACAATCCCTGAAATCAAAACTCTAACCTTCTAAATTTAAAACCCTAAACTCTAAATTCTAAACATAAATCATAAATTTTATACTTTATGCACTAAATCTTAATCTAAAACTTTAAACCCTAAATCTTAAAATTAAAAGATTTGTGTTTTAGTTTATACAAGATATTCTTCTAAAAATAATCTATAATTCATGTGCTTTTATAAAAATAATATTTTAATAATTGTTTATATAATAAAATAATTTAAGGTTTAATATTTTAGTTTACGATTTATAAAATTATGTTTTATGTTTTAAAATTTATATTTTAACCGTAAAATTTATAGTTTATGCATAAAATTTGTGTTTTAAAATTTTAGGGTTTAATATTTAGTATTTAAATTTTATCTAGATGACTTAATTTTAAACATCATACCTTGTATGTGCGTGTAAATTTATTTAAATTTTAAATCTAACACTATATTATTTTAATATAGATGACTTTACTCTCTACGAAGTCTTCCCGGATTCTATCAAGGATTTGCTTATCAGAGATACTGACGGTCCCCCCTACTGCAAGACTACTGCTATGTAATCTAGTCTATTAGCTTCCACTTTAATTAAAAAAATAGAATGATAAAAAAAACATACAAATTGTATATATTAAACGACGATGAATACATAAGAGGTACAAAATTAGATCGTAAATAAAAATATAAAAAATATTTAAACTATTCGGGCATTTAAATTTTTTTAAAAAATATAACTATCGATAACGAGTAAAAATCTCTTACCTCTTTATCATGCATCCATCCATGCCTCCTATTGAATTTTTTTTAAAAAAATTGAATTTTAAACCATAACCCTTATTTTTTATATCATAAACCCTAAACCTTATATCCTAAAAATATATCTACCCTTAATTCTCTAAACCCTAACTACAACCTCTAACCTTGAACCCTAAACCTTAAATCCTTTAGTTTGAAACAGAGGCATGAAAGCATAAGAAAAAGGTAAACGATTTGCACCCGTTGATAACACCTCTCGATCTATCCCGACACGAACTTCATTAACGATGTAGTAATATATATAGTTTCTCTTTACATAAATATTTTTTTAAACCCTATATATACGAGAGATTATTAAGTGAACCTTATTCACCACGTCATTCATCTAAGTAATCAAAATCATTTATTTTTAAATAATTATCTAATAACTTCACACTCATTAATTACATATAAAAAAAAATGATGATTAACCTTAAATAAAATTGAGATAAACGATTCTGATTGCTTAAAACCGCAAATAACATGGTGAACAGAGTTCACCTAACAATTTTTACTATATATAGGGACATAGATAGTAGATGGAATTGAAAAAACCTAGTCCACTTGTATATATAAAGTAAAAGTATGTTCTTAGTCAATTCTTAGCTTGCATTGCATGATTAGAGCTACGGAAAAAAGGTTACCGTATATAAAGTAAGGCTGGTAGAGCTTCTAATCTTCTACACTATGTCGTATAAGAAACTTGGACGTATTCTATACGTATATACTGCTTTTAGTACAAAGGTCACCGTATATAATACTCCTATGGCATATGGGTTTATGACATGTCTGCAGAAAAAGGTGCTGGACAAGGACAACAGCTACAGATCCATGCAATACAGAGTTATTTCTTTGCCCTAAATAATTCGAGATTCATACATATATATATAGAGACGGAACTAGATTTTAATATACGTAAAAAAAAATAAGTTGGTATAGAGTTGGGGGCTACACCTCCTTCGTACTTTCGTTACTGTATATATACATATATTATAGTTACATGTCGACCACAACATAACGTAATAATGATTAATTATATCATAACAATTTTAAAAATAATCATAATATTATTATAATTATAATTATAGTTATTTTTAAAGAAAAATCACAACGTAATATCTACGACTGTTATATCACGACCTTATATGCAATCGGTTCTATCACATACATGCATGTGTCACGTTTAAAAAGAGGCAAATAACATTAATTCTATATCAAAAAGAAAAAGAGAAGTTTTGAGATATATATACGGTGGTGTTAAACATCCTATCAGACATGTTTTTTAGGAAAAGGATAATGATCCCGTGATAAGTGTTATCGAAGTGGCTCTTTGACTGTATGATTTCACACCGAACGCCCATGAGAAAGTTGTTCCCGTAACAAAAGATCAATCACGAGAACAGAAGCTCGTTATACTCTATTAAAATAATATTATGAATCTTGAACATGAAGTATAACACAGATATAAAACGTATTCCGACAACATTTATGCATGCATGTCATGTTGATTTTGTACGTGGAGATAAAATGAATGAGGTATAGAAGACTGGTGCGTGAAGCTCTTAAAACCTAACCGACTGATTTCATACGACTCATTTAGCAGGAAAGAAAAACAACCCCACACTCATTATGTTCTTCTGGTCACAACTGAAGCACAAAATGAGAGTACCCACGCGCAGTAAACAAGCGCGTACACGCACCGTCATTATGTACTGGTAAACCCTTGAAGGCTGTAAATGAAAATAAGAAAAAAAGAAAGAGAGAGACTGAAAGGGAGAGAATAAAGAAAGGTAAAATTGGTTATTCTCTGAAGCACTTTGGCCTTCGCTTGCGCTCTCATACGTCGCTGTCAGTCATGAATTAGGAGAGAAGAGCTTTCAAAGCATGAAATGGAAAACTCTTTCTTGCCTGTTCTTTCTCTCTCACACATCGGGCGGGAAAAAATGAAGACACTTTCTCTTTCTACGACAAGTCTTTCCATCTATTTCTCTTTCTCAATTTGAGTCTGGGTCTTCTTCCTTTGTTTTCCTCTCATTTTTAGTCTAATTTTAGCTACCTAAACTTCGATTTTTCTGTTCTTTGTGTTGTTCTTCCTCAAGAAACTGGTTTCTCTCTCTGGGGACGTACTTGTTTATAGAAAGAATTAGCATGGCGGTTGTGTTTGAAGGATTTTCCATCCGGTGAGTTGTTTGTTTCCTTTTTGTCTTTGGGTTTACTTTCATTTCATGTTTACTTTATGATTTTTGTAAAAGGTTTTCTTTTTCTTCTCCTCCTTGTTGTTTGATCTGTTGTTTTTGCATAGAGAGTATGCTTCCAAAATGAGAAACATCGACGTAGTGAAATGCTGGCCCTTTGCCGTCGCCGGAGCTGATGGTAACGGTAACTTTCAGATAAGTAAACAAACCATGGGGTCTCTTCTCCCTCCGATCACAGTGACCAAATTCCGCTGGTGGTCCGATGAGCTTGAAAAGAACAAGCTTGAAGAAAAGCAACCCAGCAACCAAGGTGATTCTTTGCAAGTGTTTCTTCATGTTGGGGAGAAATCTGATGAAAGTTCAGACATGTTGGAATGTCCGGTTTGTGGGGCATTTGCTGCTTCGACAGTGAATGCGTTGAATGCTCACGTTGATAGCTGTCTTGCTCAAGCATCTAGACAAGAGAGGCTGCAAATGAGGGCGCCAATCAAGCCTACAAAACCAAGAACCCCCAAGAAACGATCCATCACTGAGATTTTTGCTGATTCTCCTCAGATCCACAAGGTCGATGAACAAAAGGAGGAGTTGAATTGCAAGATTGAGAGGCCAAAGAAGAAGAAGAAAGTGGCAATTGTGAAAATGTTGATGAACAGAAGGGGCAAGTTGAAAAAGAAGAGGAAGAAGAACAACAAGGTATGTGATTTACATCATAAAATATTGCTTTTTATGTGATTTATTACAATCTTGAGTCCTTTGATTTCATTATCTATATGTTTTTAAGATGTTGCAGCAAAGGGTTATAATTCATTGTTGTTCATATCTCTTTCCCTTTCTGATTTTAATAAAATTACTGCTGATAAAGCTGTTTGAAGTCAGTCTTCATTTTGAGGACTGAGATCATTGTACTTGTTGTGTGCAATAAGGTTCATCAGCAGAGGGGAAAAAGTAAAACGAAAGAGATGGAATTTTTATGTTTAGGAAGGTTTGAGCTGGTTATTATGGCAGCTTAGGTGAGTTGTGGTGCTCCAGCTGTACAGTACGGGTTGGGTAGAGAGCTCTTCCATTGGCCAAAGTTTTCTTGTCCTAGATTTACCATATCTATCCTAGATTATTCATGTCATTGTTTTCTTTTAACTACTGTTGCATTTCCCCCTTTTTTACCTATCAAAGATAATCATTTAGCTATTGGGGCCAGTCTTGGTTTTGATCTAATGGCTAGTGTCAACCTATTGGTGGAGTTGCTCATTATTGAGATTTATAGATTATGGAAGTTGTGGAAGGGATTCAATAATAATTTCAGGTGAACTGTCTAAGCTATATGGATATGGAGAATTGTAAACTGTTGTCATGATCTTATGAGAGAAATGTGTACTGGCTTGTGTTTGTTTATGCAATCTTTGTGTTTTTCGGCGAATGGATGGATGATGCCAAATGCGGATCTGGTTGAAAGTTGCTTGTTTGAGCTGATCGTATATAGTTTGGCTTACTGAATTGTTGAGGAGTCCTATATTTTGATGCTAGATTTACAGTTTGTGGCCTTTTCTGTTCTGGGGTGCTTAGCCAGCTGCATAATGAGATAGCAAGAGTTTATATTTTATGAGACTATTGTAGTTTTCTGGAACCCTTCTTTTTGCTAATGACAGAAACGTTGGATTAACTGGCCTGGATTGTGGTTTTATTGGTAGTTTATGGATGAAATCATCCTTTTTTTGGTCGTGCATGGGCTTTCGAACATTGTTTGGTCCTAGTAGGTGGAATTTGTAGCTATCAGGAAAATGCTTTTGAGGTATTGGTATGAGCATACGCCTTTTCCGTTTGGCTTGATGAGGAAGTGTTATCGGAAAGTATAGGGACATGGCTATTGAAGATACTTTCGATGTGAAAATATTGGCAGAATGTTCGTTACACTGGTTATTGATAGTCTTCTTGGCTAGAGAATTGGAATAATAATATCTCATTTATGCTGCTGCACTTCCCAAAACACATATAAAAGATCTTCTGTTGGAAAGGGAAAAAAGATAACAAAATGCTGATGAAGATACTTTTGCATTGTGCTGGTGTACGACGTTTCCGGCCTTATCTGTAAGGTTTGTGTCTTTGTGAAACTTAGTGTTGAAATGTCATTGCGCTAAATAAGAATGTTCTTCCAAGTATAAATCGATCGGCAGCAGATACCTTCATTGCTACTTTGCTTACTATGTTTCCTTCTAGCACAACATAGAGGCCAAAATTTCTGGATTACAGTTTGGAAATGGACCGAGAAGTTCGTTTCCCTCTTTCTCAAAATGTATTTACTCATCAAGCTGGTTTAATACGCATATGATATTTCTTGAGATATGCTGTTTGAGAAATGAGACGTCGATTCTTAACAAGAATAATGTCTGAAGGGGATATGTTCTTTGTTAGTGTTGTAGCGTTTTAATGACTGCATTTGGGAATGTTGGTCTATGATACAATTAAAGGGCAATCTTTTAATAAATGCAAGATGTTACCCTCCAAAACCGTACTCTCATCGGGGCCTGCCGAGGATATGCACGCTTTGCTACATTCTTAGAGGCTTGAATCCATATATACTTCTTGCAAGTCACCTTTCTAAGACAACATGTGCACCCCATTCTATATTGGCTGCAAGAGGAAAAGAATGCTGGTGTTTACTAATTACTCGGTTCCGGATTGGTTTTATTTTAAACACTTTATACTAAGTTTTTACTAGGATTATGCACCTTCAAATTTATATTATTCGAATGAAGATCAAATTCGTAAAAAGATACTGCAGATAGAAATACTGTAGGTATAGGATTGGATAACCTGCTCCTTTGCAATAGCCCTTTTGCTAGTTGACAACTTCACTTCTTGTCTGTCTGAAATCCAGTTTGGCACTTCTGACATGGATGTAAATACAAAATTTCTAATCAAGTTGAGGCAGTACGACACATCGTAGAATTTGAGCAGGAGGTTTTTTCTATGTTTCATAGTTGAATCAAAAAATAATTGAAATGACTTGAATTTTCGAGAAACTTGGCATGATAATGCTTCTGTTTTCGTGTCTCAGGAAAATGGTTGCAAGCTGAAGCTGCAAACTCCAGTCAATTTCTATAGAAAAGCAAATAATACATTGTGCAATACGGGCTCAAATGCCGTTTCTATACATGGAGAGAAGCCAAGTCTTAAATGCATGTCTGCAAAGAAGAAAAGCAAGGTGGTCCGAGCATCCCAACTAATTGTAGAGCGTGGAAAGCCAAATTCGTCTGTTCGTGGCATTCTCAAGAACCCGGCCAGAAGTATTTCTGGGAAAAATGCAGTATCATGCAATTCGGGGAGCACTACTCTAGCGTCCATGTGCGGCATTCCACATTCAGTCAGGCATGTCAGTTTCTCAGGTAAGGATGATATACTTGGTCCACATAGGAAACATGTTGCTTCATTTGAGGAAAATATCTGCCATGTTGATTTGGATTCACTTGAGCTGCCGGAAAAAGGCCACGAGAATGATGATGATAACGGATTTCCGACTAAAGAGATAAACACAAGTGACGATGAGGATGTTTCTTTTAGCACAGAAGATGAGATTACAGTGCAAGATTCAAAGGAGAAGCAACTTTGGCCTGATATGCATTATAATGTTGAAGTACCAAAATTTCTCGGACCACGTATCTTGGCTCAAGAAAAAGCAAATCAGTTTTCAAATCGGTCTTTGCCTCCGGGTCTAGTCGTATTAGATTCCGGTAATTTACATATTTCTAACCAGGGTAATCAAACTGCATTTCATGGCCCTCCGTATGCTTTGGCTCCTAGACACTTCTCTGCAGTGAAAGAGATCCAGAATCCTTTTGCCAACTCTCAAGTTTGTGGGGGTGTTTCACCAGCTTTGAATTGCAGTTCCCAGTTTGTTGATTCTTTTGGAGATCATGCCCAGGAAGTTGCTATAAGAACTAAGGCAAATCCGAGGGCATCTTTGCATCCTTCATCATCTGGTTTTTCTTTGAGTAAAAATGCAAATGAAACTTCCATGTTTACATCACAATTCACATCACGAAATGTTTCTGGTCATGCTTTGTCTCATCAGCTAATGTATCGCCCGGCTTCTAGTGAACTGAGGGGGAGGTTGTGTCCCTTACCGGACTGCGAATGGAAGGAAGTTGCCTTAAGAGAAAAGTTTCTGGATGAGGAAATTTTTGGCTTGCCTCTTAATTCACTAGGTGAACTAGTGCAGACCAATTCAAATGGTAAAGGAGGATTCAATCAGCTGAAGAAACCAAATCCAGCACCAGGTTCTTCTGATAGCATTAACCATATCCTCTTGCCAAGGAGCACGGATGATCGTTCAATAATGAAAGGGAAGCATTTTATTGAAAGTGCACTTCCAAATTATCAGTTAAGTTTATTTCCCCTGCAGAATCATGTGACAGAAGATGCCACCGTACATTCATCAGCTAGATTAGGGGCTACAGATTTACGAGGCCATAGAAAAGATGGCTACTTTACAAATTCTGATAGGAGATGCAGCCGCTTTGACTGTTTTATGGATTCAGACATAAATCTGATGAACACCACTTTCGGTGGATGCGGACAATATGACCAGTCTCGGAACCGAAAGGGAAAAGACATGAGCCATGCAGTGGAAACTGCAGAGAAGACGTTCCTGGATAGTGTCACTCCAACAATGAGGTTGATGGGAAAAGATGTTACAATTTGTCAAAGCAGCGATGAGAAAGGAGGATTTGCAGGTGCTCCGAAAAGTGCTGCCCTTCAGAATTCTTATGTTGATAAACATTTTCAGCAAGAATGGCTGGCTGTAGCATCAGGAAAGCGTAATGAAGCACCTATTCGAAAATTTGAAATGGCGAGAAGTCAGGCCTTTCCCGGCAATGTACGAATAAAGCCTCTTGAATCCAATTTCTTTCAACCAAGCCTTAACTGGCAAGCAAATCCGGAATTCCAAAATAGCAGCAGCATTACAATTGCTCAAGGTCCTAATCCAAACTCACACCAATTTTCTCATCCACACACTTCCCATGCTATTTTTGACAATGGAGCTGATTTTCATGAGCCTTTTGTGTCAAGAACAGAAGCATTAAGAGTTACCTCTCGACAACCTGCAGTATCTGCTTCATACAGAAACTATCAGAATCTAAATGGGTATTCTGTTGAACTCGAAAACAATCAGAGTCTACCTAATGCTGGAAAATCATCTTTCAACTTACCCTTCTTGCACCCGGATCATGTTGAACATGTCCAACCATATTTGTGTCAAGAATCTTCAAACAGCCTGATCCCATGGTTGTTACAAGCAACACAGCAAGTACAGGCACCTAGTGCACCTTCTCAACTGTTTCCTGAAGTGGATGGTAGACATCATCCGCGTACTGCTCGAACTAGCTTTCTTATTAACCATTTGGTTCCTCATTTTCCAATAGTTTCTTATGATCGCAACCCAGCTTTATCTCATTCCCCATTCACCCCATCCCTCCCGGTAATTAAACCGGCATCTGTTAACCAGAGCCGGAGGAACGAAATTGAGTTTAATGACAGAATGAAGTCAAAAATTGTCAGCAGTCAGGATCCAGATATTTGCCAGAAGACAAGGAAGAGGCCTGCAGTTGAAGAAGATTATCTAATGAAGCCAGTAAAGGTATCAAATCTAGGAATTCGAGAAGAACCAAGAGCTGCAACTCGGTTGACAAGAGAAAACTTCATTGATGACATTCAATGTAACATGGGATCACTAGAAACCGAACCTGGAAGGAATGAAGCAAGTGTTGGAGGATGGATTCCAAACGAGTCTCAATGCACTGTGTTCGGACTTTCAGCTGGAATCAATTCTTCCAAAGTTGATACATGTGGTGCAACAAGATTGAGTTCTATTAAACTGAGTCCTGGAGTGAAGCACATCCTGAAACCCAACCAAAACGCCGATCAGGATAACTCAAGGTTGATCCATTCAACCATCCCTTTTGCATCCCTGACCGAGTGCAGCAACATGTTAGAGACTCGGAAGAAATCAACAAAGATTTACAGGTTTTAGTAAGTCCTATCATCCTGTGGATAATTTTACTTTTCAGTTTGTCACCCTGTCTTATAAACCATGCATGCGATTGTACAGGACCATCTACTAGCCTGGCAGGACACCAGACCGTCTTTCACCGCTCTTGCTTTCACGTTCCATGGAATCATTTAAAGACTGAAGCTCAGTTTTCCAAGGAAAAAAATAGTTGTTTTCCTTAATTTAGTAAGGTTTCGGTACTCGAATTTGCAACACAATGCTGTAAAAGTGGATTTGCTTTCACTGACTAGTTCCTTCTTGAAACTTTAGTAGTTGTGTAAGATTTTTAAAATGTTCATACTTATGATTAGAACATGTGATGAAACATCTTGCTTGGTGTGTATGTCAAAGAGAAGAACATGCTTAGACATTGTTAATCTGAAACTGGTGTCAATCTGAAAGCATACTTCGGCTCCATGAGCGAAGTTTGCTGGTTTAAAAAATAATCGAGATCTTTTAAAAGAAATTGATATTTATTATTTGATTTCATCTACTTTTAGTAAAATATTAGTTAACACGGAAAATTTTAACATCGTAAATCATATTTTATGGATTCGCCACTGCTTATAGCTGTCTAAGACATCTACGTGTAAGAACATGTTAATTGTTTGGAAGGGCATTGTGAAGAAATCATTGGATGATGACATTTGACTTGATTTATTGGTTGATTAGTTTAGATCATGTTTTGCAAAGCATGGTCGATTCTTACGATCAATGGTGGATTCAGAAATATTTGTGAGGGTAGTCACAAATCATAAAATTAAAAGAAATTTAACGACTAATTTATAAAAATTAAAAAAAAAAATCAAAGCTAAATATGTGAGGTTTAAAAAAATTCAGGGTGAGTACGGACCCACTCATCCATCCGCCACTGCTTGCAACCTAGTTTTTTTTTATATATATTTATAACGTTAGAATTTGAATCCATAACCATTCTCAAAGGATCTAACACTTCATTCTGCTAGACCAACCAATTGTTAGTAAATTGAAAAACATGTTAATCGTTTTGAGAAAGTCAAATTTTACCTCTAATTTTTTTAAAAAAAACTTTTAATTTGGTCCCTCTGAAATTCTTAAAAATTCATATCAAACTTCAAAATTTTGTATATTTTTATTAATTTTCTCTCAAAATTTTAAAAAATTCCGATTAAAACTCTTTAAATTATTAAAAATTTTAGTTACACACTTCAAATTTTTTACCAATTTTTATCGAAGTTTATTCTTTTAAATATTAATCGGCCCCTCCAAATTGTTACTCCAAGTTGCACAACTATTTAAATGGAGAAGTAAAAAGTGTAAATCGTCTATATTTTATTTTTTTGAGCAATCGTCTGTATTTTATTGTGTCTCATTTAGTGTCCCTATTTTAAAATAGTGGGATTAGAATTTAGGGTTTAAGGTTAGGGTTATGGTCAGGGTAGAGAATTAAAGGTAGGTTATATTTTTAGGGTTTAAGATATAAAAATTAGGGTTAATATTTAAAATTTAATTTTTAAATATATTTTAAGGCGAGACATAAGAAGAGACACAATAAAAGAGTAGAAAATGAGCCGGTTTTTAATGCACATATGGATTTTTTGTTTGAACAAATTGGCCCATAAACCCTTGATTTATACACTTTCAATATTCAGAAGTTTAACATACATTATTTCTCCTTTAATTCAGACAAATTTTCCATTTCTCTCACTGACATAAACACAACTAAACTTGAAGTATTCCTTCACAATCAATGGCAGCTGCAAAGACATCAATGTTTCTTTGCTTCTTTCTCAGCCTGAAAAAACAGTTCACAAAAGGCAAAAAAGATTAGAAATAATGGAGAAACAGGAACCAAACAACAAAAGTGTGTCTCGAGCAACATTGTCTGCACGGTATGTGTACGTTATCAAAAGATTAAGAAAAAAAATATGAACATAGTTACCGCGTTGATGATTCGTTCAAAGGCAGGCCAACCATGCTTGTCGACGTATTCGGCAACATATTTCCGAGCGTCTAAGCTGATCATCTGGAGGATCTTCTTCTGATCGTCTGTATAATTTGAGCCTCCAAGTCCTCCAAGCTTGATATATTTCCTTATGTAGTTCTCATACACATAAGCTGCCCCATTGAATATTGGCAGCACCAGCCACATGCACAGCAACAACTTCATGTAGGCCCAAAATGGCACCCTGCATGTACAAATGCATGCATGAGGAAGAGAAATAGGTTTAAAGGGTAAATTATAAGTTTCTATCGCTCAACTTTTTTCGTAATCTCTTATTGTGATCGTTAAATTTATTTAATCATCGAGTTTTTGATTTGTTACAGTTTTGTCCACTATATCTCGTCGGAGTTAAAATTACCATTATCTAACGTCTACTTCAACCGCGCGCTCAAGACACTGAAAAATTCACTTCATTGTCTCCTTCCACCCTATTAGTTGAAAATTTCCGAAAATCATTTTAAAACTCGTGAAATTCAACCTAAATTCTTGAAACCCCTTATCACTATGATGTACGATATCTATAATCCGATCAACATGGAATCATGATATACATCTCGTTTCCTCCTTCTCCACTTCCCCGCCGTTTGTATTTATAACAAAAGATACTCTCTTGTCCAGAAATTTAAAAACTCCGAAACCATGATTTTTTTAAAACAAGAAGAAAGTTTTGGGATCATTTCATAGTTTATAAAAGACGAAAATTCAAAAATAACACCATTAAGTATTTAACGACGGAATGGTCAAAATTGAAATAAATTAGTTAAATTGAAAAATTTTAAACCCGAGTGATCAAAATAAGAGAGAAAAGAAAGTTGAACGATGAATTTTATAATTATGAGTTTGCTTACCAAGCAAGGATTCTCCAAAATGAGAGCTCAAATAGGGTGATGAAAGAATATATAATCCAATAGGTTAACCATTGCTGGTCATCAACCACAGATGGACTTTCGATTGCTCGAATCGAAGCGTATCTGTTCATACATATCCAAAAATTCACCAGCCATTCAATGTTTAGAACAGTAAGAAAGATGAAGAAACCCTAATTATGTCTGAAAACATCCACATCTGCTTTACTTACAATGGATAAAGGAGCATTACGCCAGGCCTGAATCACAACAGAAAAAATAAATTATTACAGTTGTGGTTAACTTTCCAACACGTCAATGCATAATAAAGAAAGAAACTGCCACGATCTACAGAGATTCAGTCTTTTGTACCTTCGGTTCGTACAGAAAAAACGAAGGAAGAAAAATGGAATTAGTACCCGACAAATGCATCTAGATGTTTGGCAAATACTGTAAGAACACCCATATTAGCAGAAAACTTTGGTAGCTTATGATTTGTAAGAATTATGTGATGAATGAAGCCATGGCTTCTCTACTTAACAACTTTGTTGATGATGAAGAAACTAAGTAAAGAATATGTGTTGGATTTGCCAAGACTCTTACTTTTCTTGGATGACAAGAAAAGTATTGAAATTGAAAAACATAAGCTTAATTCAGAGGGAATATATGATATATATACCTTTCTTTGACCCCAACATTATGGATTTAGTCCTTTATTTTGGTCAATTTTATTATTATTTTTTATTTTTTGAAATTTGAAATTGAATCATGATTTAGACAATACATAAAAAAATGATAAATTTATAGCTATTTAAAGGGATTAAAGTAGAGAATAGAAACTTGTGCTATAATTTATGATACATGTGCTAATCGAAAATTTTGACTTAAATCAACAATAAGTTATCTGGTGAGATACTGAGATAAGATGCTAGGTTCTTTAAGGAAGATCAAGGATTCGTATTCTGACGTGAATAGAGAAAACTAAGTTGAGAGGGTTGTTCCCATATAGGGATGGAAAATATACATGTACTTGACCCAAGTCAACCAGATAGAGTATTTTGGTGAGAATTTTAGATATCGGGCCAAGTCGGGTTTAGGGTAAAAAAATCCCTAACCCGACTCAATTCAAAATATTTTGATTATATATATTATATTTCTGTAATATATAATATATTATTATTATTTTTAGATCGAGTCAGGTTCAAGTATAGCCTTTAATTTTTAGGTCAGGTCGATTAGGATTAAGTTTGGAATTTTTAGGTTTTTAGGGAAGGGCGAGATAGGGTGGGATATGTAAATTTTCAGGTCGGGTCAGATACATAGTGTATATATACCTTTCTTTGACCCCAACATAATGGATTTAATCCTTTTTATTTTATTTCGGTCAATTTTATTCTTTTTATTTTTAAAATTTTGAAATTCAACCGTGATTTAAATAATACATAAAAATGATAAAATTACAGTGAGATAATGGACATCTACAAAACAAGAATTAAAACGTTCAATATTATATTTGAAGAATTTTAGATGTTTTCTAGTTAAACGTCAGATTTGTTCAAAAAGACGAAATGAGTTCATTAAAAAATAGGGTTTATCAACCGTAGACAATGCCGATCGACGATGGCCAATTATTGATAACGGTAACGAAAATATAGATAGTTTGAAAGTAACGATGTTGTTGGTATCAATTTGACATTTTTAAAATAACGTGTTTTGTTAGTCTATCACGTCATAAAATTATTTAATTATTTAACGATCACTAAACATGAAAAAATCAAAAGTTAAGTGATTAAATAAAAATACTTTAAATTTTAGTGGCCAAAATAAAAATAATACAAAAACTAAGTGATGAAAAAGTAATTCATCCATTCAAATTTTATATTTAATTATAATATAATAATATTATAAAATTCTCTATTTAATCGAAAAATAAAATAAAAGTGCACTTGACATATGATGCTTTAGAATTAGTCTCCTACAATGGTGTCATGTCTTCTGCATTATCACCCATTTTCTATAAGGCATCAGCAAAATAGTACTGTCCCGATTTACGTCGCACATTTAATTTTTTTTATCCCGTAACTTTCGACGTAAGATAATTGTTCTTTCCTCCATAGCCTTCTCCTACAATGATCACCCTTCAACATTTTGTTCTATAGGACCTGTATCTTAAAATCAAAATGCTGAGAAATCTGTAACCAATTATGAAACTCAACATCACAGCAATGTTACTCCATTTCTGTGATTCTTTAAGCCCTTGCTGCTTCAAGAACCCGTCGCCATCGAGATAGCACTCGCCTTCGACGAGCTTCAAGCATCGATTCCGGCCCTCATCTCCTCCGTACTCATTCAACATGAAACACTCAAAGGGGTACTTGAACAAACTCAAGTAGTGCATGAAAATCCAATACCTTGGTATGTCGTTTTTCGATATGAAATAGCCCGAAAATAGAAAAAACGAACCGATGAGCCCTGCGATCAGAGATGTTCCCAGGATGAAATCCGGGACGAGTGTACTAAAACATGCTACGAATGAATTCGACATCAGAACGACCATCCAAACGACCGCCATGAAATAAACGAATGCATCGATTTTCCTCCTTAGTCCTACTAGCCAGTATACAGGGCTGGTGTACAGCAGAGCCACAAATAACAGGAATGGAATGAATACCATAGTGTTTGATATGACATAAGATGAGATTCTATAGGCTCCCCTTGAGGTTTCTCTCATCAAAATCCTTCTCTCCCGAAGATAAATCGGTAAACCTTCGGTTGTCGACGAGAGCAGGAACGTGAGGCTGAAGGCGAAAAAGCCGATCTCGGTTTGTAGCTTCGATCGCATCGAGTCACTAGCTGCATTCATAAATATAGTGCCGAGCACAATACCTGCAAGTAGTGCTTGTATTGTTCTTGCTAGGAAAAGCTGCTTTGTCCTATAAATGTTACTAGAAAATCTCTGTCCTAATATCAGAATCTCCTTGAATTGAGAGTTGGCATAACAAATATTATGTTCTTCGACATTATCGAGCTGAAGATTTCTTCTAATGCCGTTGCAAACTTGTTCGACATCGTCGTCTTCGCTCTCTTCTGTGTCCATGACCAAGGCTTCCGTCGCATCGATGGCAAACTCGAGAACATTAACATGGTAAGGAATGGAATGGCCTTTGAATCGGAGACGCTGCTCGAGGAGATGCAGGGGTCCATGATGGAGGACAGCTCCATTTGATAGCAGCAACATTCGGTCAAACAGCTCGAGAATTCGGAAACCGGGTTGATGGACAGTTAACACAATTGTCTTGCCTTGTTTTGTAGCCATAGATTTCAGCAACATTGCTACATGAAGGGCGGATGCCGAATCCAATCCTGATGTTGGCTCATCAAGCAAAAGAACAGCAGGATCATGAACTAGATCGACCCCGATCGATACTCGACGTTTCTCCCCACCCGAAATTCCTCGATTCGAGCCGTCACCGATTCGAACATTGGCAACATGCTCTAATCCAAGCTCCAGCAGCAACTCCTTCACTCTGATCATGGCCATGTCGTGACGATCGCACAACCTTAGACGAGCACTATACGTTAACGTTTCTTCGACAGTAAGAAGCGGGAAGAGAAACTCCTCTTGTGCAACATAACCGGACACCCTTCGGAAGTGTCCGGGGTCCATTGCTTTGTCATTGACAATAACATTACCGGACAGTCTAGCCGGTGGTATCATTCCGGCTAGAGCTTCCAACAATGTTGTCTTGCCGGCTCCACTCGGACCGGCAATTGCTAGGATCTCGCCTGGTCTAGCTTCACAATTCACATTTTTCAGAATACATTTACTCGTAGCAGTTGCAGTTTTCCACAAACACCAACTGATCAAGTCATCAACCCGCCGCGTTAACCAGTAGGAAAGTTTTCTGGCCTTTATTTCGTACTGGATTTTCATGTCTGTAGAAGAAGCTGGGGCCTTTAAGGGTAGCTCCATTGAAATCTGCAGGCAGATGGTGAGATTTGAGTGAGATTTGAGAGAAATGAGAAGATGGTATATATATATATACACTAATGGGATTAAATTATACCACGTAAAACTTAAAATTTTATATTAATTCATGGTCATTAGATGAGAAAAATAGATGAATAAGATTAACAGTAAAAAATATAAAGATTATCACTTAAAAAAAATAAAGAAATAATCTTAACTATTTATTACCATCATCCAATAATCTAAAATTAATGTAATTTTTTTGACAAATGCTACTGAATTTTATTAAATCCATAAAAAATTATAATTACGTCATCTTTAAGAAGTGAAAAAATTGGATTAAACAATCCAATCATTTTACAATCCAAAAAAAGAGAAATTAAAATTCTTATGGAATTAAGCATACCAATAAAATTCAGAAGCTTCTTGAATCTTCTTGTCTCTGTCCAAACGAGGCGCATAAAGAAGGAAGAAGGAATTGTAGACGATCCAAACTGTCATGTAAAAGCATCGCTACCCAAGACTGATTTCATCGGCAAACAACCATCAATCGGAGTGGGGATATAACTTTTTGAAAGACCACCGACAGAAATATAAATCAGAAACTAGCGCCGATTGAATCAAACCACAAGAGCAGATAAATCAAACCACTGACAAACAACAATCGATCGCTAGGGTATGCTGCAACGTGCCATAAGAACAGATGAATCAAACCACAAAACGAAAACATATCACAAAAACAAAAGAAAACGTGTCACAAGAACAAAAAACGTACTATAATATAATTTTTTAAATTTTATGTTGTGTAACTTAATCTTAATTAATATATAGTTCTATCAAGGACATCGTAGACGGACCTATATGGAAATATTATGATGCAATTGACCTATTGAAAAGTACATATTAAATGAAAATATTAGAGTTATACCAGATTTTTTCTTGTAAAAAAATATTAAAATTAATCTCATTTAATTTATGGAATGAGATCAACAATATTTATCGTAGTGATATGAAATTTTTTAATACTCTATTCTATATTTCATTATGACTTTACTATACAAAAATCCTGATTCTGCGGTTATTCATATATTTTGTTCTATTGAGAATACTTTAGAAAACCAGATACAACATAACTCAACGAGCAATTTGAGCGAAAGAAATATGTTGGTCATTTTACGTGATTAAATCCAAATAATTTTATTTATAAGATATATGTTATAAAAGAATATAAAAAATATTATTTTATAATCGAATATTAAAAAAAATATATGTCGTCGAAAATAGTCCATTTTGTAAAGGTTAAGGTGTTTGAAACTTTCAAATGTGTGTGTGAAATCAACTGAGTTTTTAGGCAGGTGAGTGTTTCGTTGACCCAGTGAGGTGTTTAAAAATATCGGATCCGGTTATCTATTGATCCGATCCGAAAATTAAAATATTTGATTCGTTTTTTATTTCTGGGCCGAATATCCGATCCGATTTTAAGTTTTCTAAAAATCCAAAAATTTTGGATTATCCAAAAATTTAAATTTTTATTAATATTAATTTTGTTATATTCAATAATTTAGTGCTTTTTTATATTCAAATTTTTAAAAAATTAAAACTTTTATAATGTGAATCTTGTTATATTTAATAATTTATTATTTATTATATTCGAAATTCTAAAATTTTCATAAATACAACCTTCAAATTCAAAATTTAGTTTAATAAAATTATATTTTTGGATAATCGGATATCCGACTATCCGATCCAAATATCAAATGTCTGAATATGCGAATATCTATTTTTTTCAGATCGGCTACAAATCATTATATCATCAATCCAAAAATCTAAATATAAAAAAATCAAATCCGATTAGATCCGATATCCGACAATAAACCCCTATACCCATCGGGTTTGGTACGTTATATCATCCCTGCAGCTTTATCCATGTGACTAGAAATGTGCAGTTACAATCTCTCTGAGTGGCGTTAAATGGGATTTGGTAATTCCAAGGGATGCAGATAAGGATTAAGATGGGATGACTAGGGTTAATTACCAAACAAAGACAGGCACTGAAGGCAGACTTAAGACATTTTTTTTAATCCCAATATTTTTATCTTAATGCCTAAGAATATTTGTAGTATTATTTTATAAAAGTTTAAACTTTAAACCCGAAAATTTAATTATTATTATATCAATATATATTATTCATCAGGCATTAAGATATATATTTTTATCTTAATGCCTAAGAAAATTATAACTTTATCTCCAAAATTTTAAAATTTATAATGTAATCACTAAATTTTTAAAAATCACAACAACAACAAAAAAAGATTTTGGAGGTTATCTACTTGTCTTCATCACCAACGTCAAGGGGTGGTGATCCTATTCACCCCGTCCAATAATTAGGTTTTAGGCCTCGTTTAGTATTGCTTTTCAAACCAGTTTTTGAGTCAAAAGCTGGTTTAAAACGTAAAAGCAATGCTAAACAGTTAGTTTTTAAAAAAGAAACTGTATTTGAAAAGTGATTTTCAACCCAAATGTAAAAGCTAAAATTTTCAACTTTTCCGTTTGGAAAGTGCTTTTAGAAGTTATATTACAATTTTAACCTTCATTTATTATATTTTATTATAATCTAATTTTTACAAATATATAATTATATTTAACATAAATTATATTTTTAATTTAAAAATTATATATATTCATACAAAATTATATATTTTCTCAAAAGCACTTCTAAAAAGCACTTTTCAAAAATAATTTATTTATTTATTAATATTTTTATATTTTATCATAATTTAAGTTAATATTATAATATAAAAATAATTTTATTATCATTTAAATATATATTTTTAACTTATAACATCATGTTTAAAATAGTCATTTATTTTTTCAAAAGCACTTTTTGACAGTAATACTAAACACATATTTTTCAGACTAAAAATTCCAAAAGAACTTTTCCACTACACTTTCTCACCACACTTTTCAAAAGCAATGCTAAACTGACCCTTAGTACAATTGGCTAAACTCAAGGTATTGAGTCTTAGATTCAGGGGCGAGCGAAAGATTTTATGTTGGGAAATAATCCTATAAAATTTTAAAAGAGTGAATTTATAAAATTTAAAGGAAAAATAAAATTTTAATAGAAAATACATTAAAAATTTTATTAATCATATATAAATTTTAAATTTTTAGAGTATTTGTCTCTTTCGGCCTCTCTTTGAGTCTATCCTTACTTAGGTTCCAGTATTGAGTTATACAATTCGTAAATTTAAGTATGTATGGGCTTTTGATCTAAATTATTTTGGTTTTGTACGAAATTAGATATACTATATGAGTCGGTCCAAATTATTCGAATAAAACCCAGAAAACATGAAAAAAAAAAGAGAGAGATTAGGTTAAGAATATTAGCCTAGTTTGCAAAAGTAATTCATAGAAATTAGGCTAGTAAAATCCAAAGTAGACCCCAAAGCTAATTGGTAAATATTTAATTAACAATTTAGGATAAAGGACAAACATTTGTGCTACACTCAGAAATGGTCCCAACTTTTGCAGTAGACTACTCTTGGCACACAAATTTGATAATACATAATAATGTAAGTTCAGATCATACCAAAAGGAAAACCCTATCACATAATGTTGATGCCAAGAAGTTCATTAAGAACTAGGTATTAATCAAAAATGGTGTTGTGGATCTGGACCGCCCGGCGAGACTCTATCGGAACTCGGTACATGTGTTGTCGACTCTTGATAACGGTTAAGTCGTCGGAGATCAAAACCTAACTTGTGTAGAAGGTGGTGGCTGTCACTAACACTTGGTGTGTCGCTCTCTGCTCGCCGGAGAATACGAGCTTCAGAACTCACGGGGAGGATCAAGAACAGGATGAGAAACACCAGCGAAGCCGAGACAAGAGTCGAATATTTAGCCATGGTGTATAGAAGAGGAAGAAACTATAGAAATGGATGTTAATGGCTTTAGATGGCTGCATGAACGGGAGCTTTCCAATTTATAAGTTGAGCTTTTGGTAAGAAAAATTTAGTGTCACGTTAGCTTGAATATTTAGGCCGACAAACCCTTTGGCTAGAATTGTCCTTACTCCGTATAAATAATAGCAATTTCTTTTTCATAAAAATCGATATGTACAGGGACGGAATTAGGATTCAGTGTTATGAGGGACAAAAATCTATTAAACCTTTAAATTTAAAAGTTAAAAGGGACAAAAATCTTTATTTAAGTAATATTTAAACTATAAGGGACTAAAAATATAATTATACCAAAAAATTTGGGAGGGCAACAACCCCTACAACCCTGTACACACCTTCGTCCATATATATGTGATTTATTGATCAATTAGTTCGAATAAGGTATTGTGTATGTCTATTATAGGACGGTCCTCACAAATAAGTTTTCTTCGTTGATATTAAAATTTGAATTTATAATCTTACTTAAACGACTAATGTCTCGTCTTGTTAGACTAATTAGTGGCAAATATAGAGATAATTTGTGTATTATTTGTCGCTACAACAATCAAATGAACTATAACGATAAATAAAAACATTCGTAAAATAAAAAAATAAAACGTCAAGATTTAAGTGAAAAACTCAAAATGGAGAAAATCATGGGCAAGAGTACTCTTTTATAAAAAGTTTTTATTCGAACCGAGTTTATAAAAAGTTTATTACTCATGATGGAACAATACACAAAAGAAAATTTTAAGTTTCACCCAAATTTGATCTACTCTTTTATAAAATGTTTTCATAAGCGCCTTGATTTTACAATTTAGGGATTCAATTTAAGGTTTAGAGTTTAGGGTTTGTAAATATAATTTAGCATTTAAGACTAAAATTTAGGGTTTATAGGTTAAAACCTAAATCTTTAACCATATTACCGTAAAATCTAACCCTAAACTCTAACCCTATTTTTAATCATAAACTCTAAATTCTAAATCAATAAACCCTAAACTAAGGCTGTATTTTTTTGTTGCTATTGATGTCCTCAACAGGCTTTGGTCTTTATTTCTTCGTCAAACGATTCTTGATTCGATCGTCGTCAACAGGTGTTCATGAAAGTTAGATTTTTTTAGCTTTTCAAAACAGTCATTTAACCCTTAACGTTGGTTTCTAACCTCAATGGTAAAAGAAATCTTAAACACTCATAATTTCTTTTACCGTCAATATATCGAATATAAATCTTAAAATTTTAGCCACCCCACTGTACAAATGGCCTTTCTTTTAACTTTAACGTCTCTTGGACCCCTCCTTGAAAAGTGATGCGGCGATCCTTAAATCGTCTTTGCCTAGTCATTCCCTCGTTGTTTTGTGTCAACACATATGCCCAAAGCTCGATTGCCTTATCGTTTCCATTTCAGACAAATGCTTATTGATGCTCCCATGGGATATGTTCGGATGAGTGTCTGTCCACATGGTTTTTGAACAAAAAACAAGTATATCCTAACAGTGTCAACTCAGTCCTGTAGGCAATCTTTTTCATATATGAATATAACCTGTTGTTGCTTTCCATGTTTGCTGCAGACAGCCGAAACTTTTCAAAACATGGTTGGACTGTGACACGTTATACGTAGTATTTAAATAAAATGTCGGTTTTATGTCTTTTCAGTTATGTTAACTGTCAAAACTCGAATACTTTCCCTGATGTAATTGAGAGAATATAGGCACGGAGCACGAACCCTTTGACCCAAGTGATTAAAGAAACGGTTGTTATTTTTAGAGGTCATGGATTCGAGCATCAGCAATTTCAGTAGAGTGATCGAGCGATCAATGTCAAATGGTGAAGATCATATTCTAGAACAAATACTTCTGTAATCACTACTAGCTTGTTCAAAAAAAGAATATAGGCACGGATCTAAGATTTAAGGTTAAAGGTAAGGAAAATTCTACGACGAACGTCGAATATTGTTGAACATTGTTGAATATTATTAAATTAATCAATAAAAATTAAAAATATCAAGAACTCAATATGCAATTAATAAAAGAGTGATTGAGTGTTTAAGATTTTAGTTTTTATTAATTAATTTAATAATATTCAACGGTGTTAATATTAGTGGAGTTCAGTTATGTTCGACGTTCGTTGCAGACTCATCCTAAAGATAAAATATAAATATTTAAAAATAGTGGATAAATTTATACATAAATTATTTTTTAAAAAAATTAATAAGAGACTAAAAATGAGAAAAAATCTTCGGGGTAGATCAATTACCCCTTCCTCTTCCAATTTAGTTTCGTCATTGGATACAATAGATTCCAAAATACATAGGTATAATATCAAAAAATACTCTTAATATTTGATGGAATAGTTATTTTGTTTTCTATTCATTTTTTTTAAGTATTTAATCTCTTACGTTTTATTTTTTTGTTAATTTTTTGCTCAACAATCATAGTTTATTAGTAAAAGATCCGAAAGAATCAACTTGTAAATTATGTGTCTCATTAAAAACCTACTGAATCTATATTGAGAGCGGATCATATCTATTTTTCTCAATTTAATTTAAATAATTTTATGCAGATAAAAATTATTAGTTAATTAACGATAAGTATCTTAAAATTACTTGACAAAATGAAATATCATTAGAAAAATCAGTTTTATATTTTATATAATTTTATAAAATTATTTTTTGACTGATATATAATTTTGTAAAGTTAATACATTTATTTATATGACACAATCATGTCAACGTGTACTACCACGTAGGTTTAACAGGTCATTTAATGTTTGTTAACTACTCCCTCCGTTCCAAAAATAATATCCTTTATTGACTTTTTAAAAGTCAATTTTTTAAATTTTAACTATAATTATATTAAATATTTTAAATAATTAAATTTTATAAATTATATATCTAGAATCTACTTGATTAGAAGTTTTTAAAATATATTTTTTTCATATTTTTATCAATAATAAATTTTAAATAATCAAGAGTCAAAGTTAAAGTTTGACCCAAAAAAGTCAATAAGAGACAATATTTATGAGACAGAGGGAGTAATAGTTTTTTGAATATTGTGCCAAATATATTTTAAATAATCAATTATCAGTCAATCAAGTAAAAAAAATACGTTAAACGATATTTAAAGTTTTGAACCATAACGTTGTGGATCAAACAAATTGATTATAAACGTAAGTAATGTCAAAAAATTTAGATTTCAATCTCAAAAATGTTAAACGTCGGAGACATTTTTTAATATTCGATCTTAACATCATCTATGAAATCCGATAATAACCCATCTCAATTAAAAACTTAAGTGATAACCCAATTTAGATTCAAGATCCATCAACCCACATTGTTTAATTTGTGAAATGCTTTTGTCACATGATGCTTACGTGGAGCCACCACATCTTTACTATAAAATCCCTTAGGCAATTGCAATGGTACAAAGTTACTCCATGGAGTCATCTTAATTTAATATTAGAAGCCGCCGAAGCATTATAAAAAAATCTGTTAATTATCGGCACAGGTTGGTTCAAGTGGTAAGTAGCTTGATTCAGCTTAAACCAAGTATCAGGTTTAAGACGTTGTGTATGCAGAAAATCCCTGCTGGAAAACTCACCCACCAAAATTAAATGTGCGACGTGGGTCGATCTGAATTAGTCAGGACTAGACTCTAAAACTAGAAGAACAATAAAAAAAATATTGTTAATTTATATTTAAACTATCTAAAAAAATAAAGAGGCTAAAACCTAGTATGATGGCGCCCATTAACATTGAGAGTGGATATTCAAGCTTTTGGAAAAGTAGAATTTCTTCTTTTGTTTGTATATGAATGTTATGGATTGCTTATCATCTATAAGCTCATCAAAGTTGAACGAAAAACAATAAACATATACATACATAATATACCATAGAAATCGTATGTCTTTTTATTGAGTTTTTTTAATGATTCGTTTCAAAACAGTGAGGGATTTAAGGCTTAAGGTTAAGGGTTATAGTTAGAATTTAAAGCATTAAAGGTATGATATATTTTTAGATCGTAGGTTTAGAATTTTGCGTTTAAAATTTAATTTTAAAGTATTTTTTAGGGTATGGACATAGGAAGCATGGTTAGGGGTGCAAATCGTCTACCCCTTAATCGTAGCTCCATTGGTGCCAAAACTTTAAATTAGTAGGCCTGGGGTTCAAAGTTAGGGGTTGTGGTTAGGGTTTAGGGAATTATGGGTTTAGGATATAGAAAATAAAGGTTACGGTTTAGAATTTACTACCTCCGTCCCATTTTAGATGTCTATTATTGACTTTTTAAAAGTTAAAATTTTTAAAGTTTGACTCTGTTTATATTAAATATTTTAAATCATTAATTTTTATAAGATATATATTTAAAAACTTCTTGATAAAAGATTTTTAAAATATATATTTTTTATATTTTTATCAATAATAAATTCTAAATAATTGTGAGTCAAAGTTAAAAAAATTGACCAAAAAAGTTAATAATAGATAATTTTTATGGGACGAAGGGAATAATTTTTTAGAATTTTTTTAATAGAGAACATAAAAAATACATGATAAAGAGACAAAAGATTTCTACTCACGAGTAGAGGAAGAATTTCTTTGCTCATATAATATGGGTAGAAATTATCTATTTCTTGTACCTTTAGTACTGATGAGCACTTAAAAGTCCTTATTTTTATATTATTTCTTCACTCATTTATTGTCAATAAAGACATAATTAAATGCGATAATAGATATTTCTGGTTATTTTCCATATCTCAGCATCCGATCACTAACTTTATGAAATTATCTATTAATTGGTACAAAACATATACGTTTGGTAGTTTTTTTTCTTAGACAGGAAACTAGATCACAAAGACAGCCAAATAAGAAAATAGATGTTGAATTGCAGACGAAGCACCCGCTATGGCAACATTCTGAAGGTCGCAACAACAACGTAAAAGACAACAATTGGTGCTCAACAGAAAGAGGAAAAGATACCGAACTCAACGGACAAAGAGCAAAAGAAAGAAGAAGACTCAGTTAGGAGGTCAAACCCAAGTAAAAGCCAATTGCGGGAAAGAAAAGATATTTTAGGAAATAAGATTAAATTAATATAGTTTAATTAGGAATTAGATTTCTTTCCCGTTTAGATCTCTTTCCTTGCATGGAAAGATAACTTAGGGCTTGGCCTATATAAGACACTTATTAGGTTTAGGTTTAGTGTGGAGTCGAGACAGATTCTCACATTATTATACCTTTAGCCGCCGCTTCCATCATGTTCTAAGTCTTTCGGAGGTTTAGATTGTTTGTGGAGTAGTCGGAGATGAAGGTTATGTTATGCTTGATATTTATTAATGCAAAACTTACTTCATAGTTTATTCTTTCTTGGTAGTTACTCTTTTTGCATATGAGCTCGAAAGATAAGTATGTGAGAAAAACTCATTTGCCTAGCATCGGGAGATGTAGATTCACGAAACGAGAGAATACGGTCTTTTCTCATGGGCATTGACTAATCCGTCAAGGATTTCAGCGACTAATAGGACGCATGTGTTCGGTTGTTGTCCGCCCTTGATTCACGCCGGGAGGTATCATCAAGACGTGGGTTTCAACAGTTCTCTTCGCTTAGGGATAAGGAAGAAGACATTCAAGGATGCTCTGTCGAACTATGGAATGTTGAATTGTCGACAAAGCATAACCCCGCCTAGGCAGTTGCGGCGACCCTTAGTGTGATCCGCCGAGGCGGCAGTTCGACCCATTTCATTAATAAGTGGATACTTAACATAACTGGATTCTTCTCTACAAAGCACTCAATCTAGCCTCGCCTTTTTCTTATTATTCCGTTAATTAATTTTATGCAATTATAATTATCTTAGTCATAATTCAACCAAATCATTTACTTGTGTTTTTAGTTTCATTAGTGCAGATATAAGAAGTAGCAAGGTTGACTCAATCCTCGTGGGACTGACATCTTAAATACTACAATCTGACAAAGGTGGAATTAATAGGACTCCATAATCTCCATCAAGTGGACTACTATAGTCTAGTTCCTTTAAAATCATGATGATTTTAATATATTATAATATATAAAAAACTATTTAGTTAATGTTTTATTTTTTTAACTTTAAAGGGTTTGTCAATTTAAATTTTTACTTCAAATTTAATTATTTAATTTTTAGATGAATTTTCTCTTTGTATATCAACTAAATAAAAAATGTCCAAACAATTAATTCATATGTAAAATTCACCTTTTATGGTAGGTTTTTTCTACTTTTATGACAGTTTTTTGCTCACTTTTATGACATCTTTTGTATGATTTTACATCGTTTCAGTTTAGCGTTTGGGTGACGAATATTATCAAACCTTTTTATCAATGAAGGAGGTCGAGTTATACCGGTTTGAATTTTTTTTGGATGCGTCACTATTTATTTCTTATCCACTATTTCACAATGTAATTTGCGTATCGTTCAAGAGTTAAAGTGAGTTAGTAAAAAAATCATTATATGTATTTGTATACGTTCTAACACTAAAAAATAAATTTGAAGTTATAATTCTAATTTATAAAGCATAAGTCTTAAACTATAAACCTTCAAATTTAAATCATACAGAATAAACACTAAACCCTAACTCTAAATCTTAATTATAAACGTTAAAATGATATTTAGTGTGAAAACGTATATCATAACATCTAAAAGAGACAAAAGATTTCCGTTCAAACCGGTGGAAACCATTTGAACATCTAATATGGACTAAAACAATATATAATTAAGTTTAAATTCATCTATTAGTTACATGATTACTCATAGGCATAAAGATAGTTTTAACCATTAACGTTTATAAATTTTATCATTTTGGTCGTTATTTTTTGGGGGGATAAATTTAGCCCTCAACATATATCTTTTTGACCAATATCTTATTTTTTAACTAGCATGATGACTGACCGTTAAAAATTTAATGACGATATCATGTCATATGTATATGATAATATATTTTAAATGACATGACATCTAACCTATCAAATACATATATATATATATATGAAATATAATTTTATTTCAATATAAAATATAAAATAATTAAAATTTAAATAAAATATTAAAAATTAATTAATTCTAAAATAAAAGGCTACTAAACATTCTCAACCCTAACTCACTCTAACTACGATAAAATCAAAATCATATATTAAAAAAAATATAAACACATTCCGAAAAGAAAAAGCTTTGTAGAGTTTACTACCAGTGAATCAAAGATAAGGGATTTTGATACTAATCAATTGAATTTTTATTATTTTAATTTAGAATTTAGATATTTTGGTGTTTGTAATCACTCATTTTAATCGGATTTTAGTATTTGTAGTATTATTGTAGTAGTAATATTATTAATAAAAAGAGAAGAAAAAAGAGAAAAAAAAAATGAAAAAGAAAGAAGAAGAAGGAAATGAAAGAAAAAGTTGATGTGGGGTTAGAATCCCACATTGATGAGAAACCCCACTTTTCCCTCTCTCATTGCCTATAAAAGGAGGGGATGAGGAGCCTTTTGGAGGAGGAACCAATTGGGTGAGGGTAGTACCCTATGATCCTAATTTGAGAGTTTAGCTCTCCCAAAATTTTGGGTGATTCGATCGAGTCCTATTTTTAAGATTCGATCTGGTTAAAATTTTTAAGGGGGTCGTGGTAGATCTCGGTGGGAAGTTTATCAGGGTTAACCGTTCGTATTTTTAGGTATAATTTATATCTTTGTATTTTGAATATTTTTAATGAAATGTAGTTGTTTATTATTAGATTTTAATTTATGTTTTAGATTAATATTTATAGTTGTTTTTAATTTTTGTTGTAGATTAATTTTAATTTATGTTTATGTTTTAGATTAATATTTATGTATGTTTTAATTTATATTTTAGATTAGTATTAAATTTGTTAGATTAATATTTATATTTTATGTAATTATTTTTATGTGATGTATTTAATTTATTTTTATGTTTAAGTTGCATGAATAAAATATTAATTTGTTAATGCGGGCCCTTAAATTCGGTCGTAAGCGAGGCCAGTACCAATAAGGTGGTAGTGGTTCGGACGCTTACCTTCGGGTTTAGGTGCTTTAAAATAAATGCGCACATTTAATTAAAAATTATTTTGATCGTCAAATTAGCCCGAAAAGTTTAATATTATTAAAGCGGTAATTATTAAAGTACCAATTTTGGGCGGTGTGGGGGTGCTAATCCTTCCCCATCCGTAACCGACTCCCGAACTCCAACTTTTTAAATCTCTGGTTTTATGGTGTCCGGTCTACCTAAACGGCCGGTGGCGACTCCAATTTTCCAAAAATCAATTTTTAAATGAAACCCCCACATGAAAGACATTAATTTTCAAAACAACACATCAAAAATGTTTTCCAACTCGAAAAAAAACATTTTAGCGAAACTCGTTTTTTAAGATCGCTACAGTGTTTAATCTAAATTGAAAGGTTTAAGATTTTTACAAAGTTTTTTTAACGTATAGATTAGGTCGTTTTTCAATCACTAAGGCAACATGTTTGATTATTTTGAATTCATTGTAGATATTTTATTTTTTTTATATTATATAACTTTTGTGATTTTGTTATTATAAATGATAATTTACCGTTAGAAATGCTTTTATTATTTTCATACAAATAATTTAGTTAGATAGTAAACTCTACAAAGTCCTTCCTTTTCGGACTGTGTTTATATTTTTTTAAGATGAGATTTTTGTTTTACCGTAGTTAAGGTTGAAAATGTTTAGTAGTCTTTTATTTTAGAATTAATTAATTTTTAATATTTTATTTGAATTTTAATTATTTTATATTTTATATTAAAATAAAATTATATTTTATACATATATATATATATATATGATATTTTAGATTTTATGTCATTTAAAATATATTATCATACGCATATGACATGTCATCATCGTTAAATTTTTAACGGTCTAATCATCATACTAGTTAAAAAAATATTTGTCAAAAAGATATAGGTTAAGGTTCAATTGATCATAAAAATAAAGACTAAAATGATAAAAATTATAAACATTAAGGATTAAAATTATCTTTATACCTTATTTATATTAGAACCATTCTGCTAAGTACCGTGACTAAACTCTCGCATTATAGAATTATAGAAAACTATGTCCATAATAGCTTTTGTCTAACGATCTTGTCTTAAATAAAATTGAGAAATTTTCAAAATTTTGTAGAATTAATGAAAAAAAAAACTAAAAATTTTAGGAGAAGATTCAATTAAAAATATTTAACTTTTTGAGATATAATAATATTTTTAAAATTTTTGAAATGATCAAAATTAAATTTTTTAATATTTTCAAAAGACCAAAGTCAATTTATCATTATTTTAACAGTATATTTTAACAGTTTATATTTTAATATGAAAAAACAAAAGGCTTATAGTTTATATTATTGCGGAGAGTGAAATTTTCTGTTAATCGTGTCTCTTTCTTTGTCCTTTAATTAATAATCTTAAAATTAAATTTTAAATCTTTATCCTAATTTTTATATTCTAAACCCTATACCCTAAAAATGCGTCCTACCTCTAAATTTCTAAACCCTAATCATAATTTTTAACCTTGAACCCTAAATATACTAGTTTAAAATGGAGACACGAATAAGAGAGAGACGATTTACACCCATTGCCCAAATGAGAATTATCTTCGGGTGTTATTGTATTGTAGAGTGACGTATTCTTAAAAGAAAGAATTCGTAACTTTTAAAGAAAATTTAAGACGGTCTGAATAAAGTCAGAGATTTGAATAACATCAACCGATACATTATTTTAATAACATACACAAACGATAAAGGCTTAGATAATCGAACATCATCAAGAACATTAAAAGTTTAGGATATTCTGGGAGGATTAGAATGATGTTTAGGGTCTGGTTTTTCGGGTGAAACTCGACCAGAGTCTGATTTCGGTGCGAAAACCTGTCGGAATGATCTAAATTTCATCTATCGTAACACAATTCATATAAAAAAAAGTCGGCTCCGGACGAAGGACTGCGCTATAGAACTCCTCGTCCGACGCTTGAGAACTCATCAAAAGGACCATGAAGAATGCAACCATCAAAGTTACCATAATAAACCTAGCCATGGTAAGGGAAACTCGACCAGAGTCTGATTTCGATGCGAAAACCTGTCGGAATGATCTAAATTTCATCTATCGTAACACAATTCATATAAAAAAAGTCAGCTCCGGACGAGGGACTGCGTTATAGAACTCCTCGTCCGGCGCTTGAGAACTCATCAAAAGGACCATGAAGAATGCAACCATCAAAGTTACCATAATAAACCTAGCCATGGTAGGGGAAAGTAAGTAGAGGTTGTGGTATGGTATTAGAGATGAGAGGAACAGCCTTGGTTAGGACAGACATGTATAGGGACAAATCCTAAGACACAAACTGTGGTAGTGGACATTAAATGAGTCACTAGATTTTGTTGTGTTCTTATATTTAAATCATAACACTAAATTATTGATTTATTATGCACTGGCCAAGCAATAGTAATAATCCACAGGGTAATTGTCAAGGGGATGCCTCCACTCAATCCATAATTTATGATCGATAATTTAAAGGTACGAGATCTTTTTCGTAAGTTTAAACATAAAATATTTTTGTTTTTTCGTCTGTTTTAGAAAATCCCTGATACATGATTGATTACTTTAAAATTTAAGATAATTTTTTTTTATCATTTCAAATCTCAACTCGTGTCACTTTATAACACTCCTTTGACTAAGAGAAATAATTGTTACACCTTCATCAATGTTTTGACAACAAACCCGGTATTGTCTACGAGATTACGCCTATTACACCTATGCTTCTGAAATCTTGATCTCCGAATCACCGTTAAGACCTCTGAGAATAAGCCTAATATTCTCGAGACTAAACCCAATATTTCTTTCAAAAAGACTTTTATACCTTTGAAACTAGAGTCGTATTAGATATTTTCAGGACGAAAAACTCAAAGATGAACCCATAAGAAAACATATCTCATTATATTAAATAATTAATTTAATATTTTAATAATAGTCCATATAAACATAATTAAACTTTGTCAAATATATTACTTTTATTTTTTATTAAAACATTGAAGAAATTTAGTTATGAGTAACGAGGTATGTATGAATTTTAATAGCTCGCATAAAATGATTGTCTTGCTTGATTTTATGAATTACGATTGTTAATTTGGGATTTTGCTGGCTTAAAGCCTCTTTAATGGTAAAATCATAATTAATTATTAATAATATATAAAAATATAATCAATCACTTTAAATAATTTTCATAAAATATAATATTGAGTTGGGTGGTTAGGGGTTGTGATTTAAGTCTTTAGAAGGCTATTTCTAGGCTTCCGGTACACAGGGAGTTTATATTGGTACCTTGTATTTTAGGCTGAAGAACACACATAAATTATGAGAGATGTATCGGTACAAGCTTTAAGCTATACCGTTACACGAATGCAAGTTGTATCGGTATAGGTTGACTCGTATCAATGCTCATTTTATTAAAATTTCAATAAGCTAATTTTGTATTGATACGCTATACGTAACGATATGCATGATATTATACCAGTACATGGGGATGAATATCGATATCAAATAGGCAATCTGTCCGAAAATGTGAATTTTAGTTTAAATAACTGATAATTCGAGGACAATGATCCAAAGGACTTCTAATATTGTAAAATAAAATATAAAACTAAAATTTTAAGATTTAACTCATATATGAATATAATATGTAATAATTTAAGAAATATTTTTTAAAATTTTACTTAAAACACTTGATCGTCTTTAAAGTAAACCGTTAAGATTTTCGATTGACATCTTTTTTTTTAGATTACGGATTTAAAACTCATTAGAAGCAAATTCTTCCTCTTTTTTCTAGTAAAATTATTAAAAACAAAAGAATTTCACGTAGAACATAATTCTCAATATTGTAAAAAAACTTCCTCCCATTTCTAGTTGTTTGGTCTGGTCGTGTGAGATCTTGTTTCTCATGCAACTTAGGGTTTGGTCTCGAGCCCTTGAGGTGAGACAGTTATGTGATCGAGGGCAGGAAGAAATTTTATTATTTTTTATTTATTTTCTTTTTTTAGTTTTTTTTTAAATTAAATTAAAGCAATTAAATACGTAAATATACAAAATTAAATGTATTACTATGTCAAATTTTCTCCTATCACGTCATTTTTCAATAACATTAAGTCCAGGGGTGAGTAAAACTCGAATCGATTTGAAAAAATCGAATCTCGACTCGATTTGAGGTGAAAATATTCGATTGATTTTGATTCGACTCGGCTCAAAAAAATTCAAATAAAGTGAGTTGTAAAACGAAAATTAGAATAGCTCAAAATTTTTAGTAATTGAAGTATTTATTTTTAAGTTTGAAACGAACCCCTTAAATTTTTATGATATATATTGATATATAAAAATATGAAGAAATATTATTACATATGAACAAATATGAAGAAATATACTATATATCTTATATAATTAGTGAAAGTCATTTAAATTATAATTAAATCGTAATATAACATAGTAAATAATTACAATAAAATTTTATAAGAACTCAAAAATTTGACTCGGATTTTTTTAATTCGACTAAAAAAATTAAATTAAAGTTTGAATGATAAAATTAGACTCGTTAACTCAAATAACTTAAAAAATTTTATTCGACTCAATCGAATGTTACACCTAATTAAGCCAAACGGTGAATTTTAAGTTAATAATTATACGGTAATTTTCATAATCAGAAGACTATTTACTTAGGTCCCGTTTAGCATTGCTTTTTAATCCAGTTTTTTGATCAAAAGCTGGTTTGAAACGCAGAAGCAATGCTAAACAATTAACTTTTGAAAAAGAACTGGTTTTGAAAAGTGATTTTCAATCCAAACACAAAAACTAAAATTTTTAGTTTTTGCGTTTGAAAAGTGTTTTTAGGAGTCATATTACAATTTTAACCTTCATTTATTATATTTTATTATAATCTAATTTTTACACATACATAATTATATTTAACATAAATTTTTTAATTTAAAAATTATATATATTCATACAAAATTATATATTTTCTCAAAAACACTTCTAAAAAGCATTTTTTAAAAATAATTTATTTATTTATTTATTTATTAATATTTTTATATTTTATATAATTTAAGTTAATATTATAATATAAAATAATTTTATTATCATTTAAATATATATTTTAAATTTATAATATCATATTTAAAATAGTAATTTATTTTCTCAAAAACACTTTTTGATAGTAATACTAAACATATATTTTTTAAACTAAAAATTTTAAAAGAACTTTTGCATTACATTTTCTCACAGTATTTTTTAAAAGCAATACTAAAGTGATTCTTAGTTTACCAAAAGAGGTACCGTACAGGCTATAACCAGGAGACTATTTACTTAGTTTACCAAAAACAAATATAGAAATCTCCTTCCCTTGCCTAAATTCACATTTTTCAAACACAATAAGTAGAGCTGGAGATGAGCTGTAGAACCATTTGAGTAGCGAAAAGGAGAGAAGAGGCGACTGAAAATGGAGCATCCATATGTGCCCAGAGATCTGAAACTGCCCGAATATGTGCCAGTCTCACTCTCCCAGTCCTCCATTATCGGAGTCTATGGCCTATCTTCTCTGCTCGTCGTCTCCCTTGTCTGGTTGCTCTCAGGTTTGTCCTTTCTTTCCCCCTTTTTCTAATACCATTTGCTCTGCAAATCAAAAATATCTTCGTTTTAGTGCAATTCTGATGAGTTTATGGTTTTTAATTGTTTAGGGGATTGAATTTGATACTATCTGGAAATGGGTTGACTTTATTTTTGTTACTGATTATCTAGTTCTTAGTAGTGCTTTGAAAATGTAATTAGAATTCGCTGAAATCTGGATCTACTGAGAGACTGAAACTTGGTACTTAATCCTTCAATTTTTGATCGAATCAAGTCGAAACCTTTCGAATAATTCCATGAAGGATTAACCCCTTTTTTGGACTTGTTTAAGTAATGGATTGTGTGAACAATTGTATGATTCTCAAAAGTAAAGTACTTATTTGAGCAGATTCGAAAATGTATCGGCCTTAATCGACTGCTTCGACCTGTATAACTCTTTATCTGAACAAGTCCAGGAAGGTTTGAACTTGATTCAGGTCTCAAAGGTTTATGTATATATTCAGCATTGGCTGATCTGAGACATGGATGATAAAGTGTCTTCTCCATTCTAAATTTTATGGGATTGTGTTGTAAACTTGTTTTTTTCGATATGACTTGTTCTACCAGGGAGATCGCGCAACATATCTAAACTTGATAGATTGCTCATGTGCTGGTGGGCTTTCACGGGACTTACGCACATGATTCTCGAAGGTTATTTTGTATTCTCACCCGAATTCTACAAAGAAAAGACTGGATTTTATCTAGCAGAAGTTTGTAAGTTTTTTTTTTTTTTTTTGATAAATATTAATAGCACTACCTTCTATGTTCTTGAGTGAGGAATTTATTCAAATGATCAAATGGCAGGGAAAGAATACAGCAAAGGTGACTCGAGATATGCAGGAAGAGATTCGGCAATTGTTTCTGTTGAAGGAATAACAGCAGTCTTGGAAGGTCCACCTTGCCTCCTAGCAGTGTAAGATTTGGCTTTATAAAAATATACAAGATTCAAGTTTTAGTTCGAATTTATCGTCTTTTATTCCTTTCTGCTTTCATTATTCTCCTTGTATAACGTTCTTGTTTTTAACTTTGCAGGTATGCTATTGCCAAAGGGAAGGGATACAACTACATACTTCAGTTTGCCATCTCCCTGGGGCAGCTCTATGGAACTTTTGTATATTTCATAACAGCTATCTTGGAGGGCGATAACTTTTCTGCGAGCCCATTTTATTACTACGCATACTATATTTTGGCTAATTCCTTCTGGATTCTGATACCCTCGCTCATTGCTATCCGGTGTTGGAAGAAGATTTCTCTTGCAGTGCAGAGCCAAAGCCAGAAGAAGAAGGTTAAGTGAGGTAGACTGCACAACAAGCTGCAGTGATTTCTTTGTTTATTGTCTTAGTTTGTGCACTTGTGTGTCCAATCTATAAATAATTTAGGCATTCCGGTTAAAGATAATGACATTTTCTTTTTCCCATTTTCGATTTCCCATGTATGGATATTAATTGATTCAAATAGACTGCATTATATTCCTGGATGGACAAGCATTTCCTGGTGGATGCATGCAATCAAAGTGGCTTGCTTAGCATGTTATGATAGCTAAGGTCTATTATTGTGAGCCTTGGGGCTTAGCTGGTGCATTGTATTTCATTATTTCAAACTCTGTTCGCATATGCTTCATGCCTAGCATGTTAAGATAGCTAAGGTCTATTATTGTTAACCTTGGAGCTTATCTGGTGCATTGTATTTCATTATTTCGAACTCTGCTTGCATATGCTTCATGCCTCTATATATGCCGAACCGTGTGAAGTTCGGTATGAGAACGATCAACGTGTTCGTGGTAGCAAGCTATTTTCATTGATCTTTTTCTAGTCTTCCCTTGGTAGAATGAATTTGTCATTTGGATGCCTATGTTTAAGGTGTTCTATGCCTATGTCTACTTTGTTGGTGCAATAAGTTTCAATGTCAGTTGAAAACTCAGCTGCAACTTGAGATGTAACCTATGTCATAAGCTATTACATTTTTAGTTGGCAATTGGTTTTTGGTATTTATGTGTTTATAAGGGTTAATTTACATTATAGGCCTAATTTCATCAAATTATATCATTCAACTTAGTTATTAACAAATTAAACTAGCGGGGTTAGTTCAAGTGATAAGCAGTTTGGTATCGCTTAAGAAAATCTCGAGTTTTGATCCATTTTGTATGTAGAAAATCCTTATTAGGAGACTTATCAACCAAAGTCGTGTGTGATGCATCCTTCAAAATCAGATGTGTGATGTAGATCGGTCTGAATTAGTCAAACCAAAATCGTGGAAATCAAGAGGACAATACAAAAACAAATTAAGTAGCCACTAAACTATTAAAATGATTGTTTTAGTTATTAATTTTTTAAAAATTACAAAATGATCATTAAAATAATCATTAAATTTTATCGAAATGCTTATGATTTATTAATGCTTGGTGATATTTTGTATCGGTTTGATAAATTTAATGATCATTTTACAATTTTTAAAAGGTTAGTGACTTAATTTGTTATAATTGAAGTTAAATGGTGTAATTTGTTGAAATTAAAAATAAAATTAATTATCTATAATATAAATTACACATTTAGAACATATGTGCAAGGAAACTTTATTAAATTTGGATCAAATCGGAGTAAAAATCATCTACCTCTTTATGCTGAAGTAGAAGCACGAATGGAGGCACGAGAAAAAGCACGAATGGAGGCACGAGAAAGAAATAGATGATTTGCACCCATCTAATCGTATCTTCCTAAATTGATGAGCTCGTTCAAGTAGGTTGGTTCAAAATAATGCAATATTGCAGATTCACAGATAAGAATCTGATCATCAACTGCTTCTTAACTGTCTCTCTCCTGCGTATATCTCCATTGATTTGCTCGTGAAGAACAAACCATCTGTTTTCTTGAAACAGAAGATGTCTTCTGTTCTGTCAAGCTCTGTTGAGGTCAAATCCATGGCAGCCAAGGGGGGAAAAAAACAATGGCAGCCAAGGCCAGGCTCATCATCTTAACAGTGTTGAAAACCATCTGTTTTGCTCGATTCTATCTCCACCAACATTCATGGACTCCTTGGCGACAAGGAGGGAGACAAAGACGAGCAAAGCAAAGCCATTGTTACGTATTCGCTCGACTTCGCATCCAATTACGGTGATACGAGGAATCAGAGTTGGAGGCGGCGACTCGAGGCGGATCCGACGTTGAGATGGTGAGGAAGGAGAAGAGTTCCGATTGGAAGACGAGATTGATCGCACATAGTATTAAAATGCAGCCGTAACGTAATATAACGACTATATCGTAATATTTTTTAAGATCACCGTAACGCATTTTAAACATAACGTAATAAAAGAGCCGTTTCACAACTTTTACGATACAAAACCATTACTAACCTCACATTATATTATATATTATACTATAACGCCGTATCACCGCAGTTCATTACTAGTTTTTACAAACAAATGCACCTACAGAAAGCTCTTGTCTTTCGAGAGGCATCGGTAGATGATGGAGAGAAGCGTCTAGGGGCATGGATGGACCGGCCGGATGGTGCGATCGCGCTGAAAATTTAAAATTTATACGTAATTTTTTAAAAAAAGTTATATATATTTTATTAAAAAATTATTTTTGTCTCGGCATAAAATTATATTTTCGTTCTTATTTATAGACTTTACACGGCTAGCTTTTTTCCCTATGTTTTATTGATTCCTCTTGATATCATATAATATATTTAAATTTATTTTACGATAAATATTATCATTAAAGCTCGAATTGTATTTTTATGGTATAAAATAAGCAATCACTAGATTTATAAAAGGTTTGATCCAAGGAACCTTTACCTGCGTATCCCAATGGATTTTCTTTTCTCAAAAATATTTATTTTTATGATTCTTTGCTTTTGATTAATGCAATATTCAATTTTGATTAAAAGGATGAATTAATAAAATTTTTGAGAACAAAATTTTAATGAATGAAAAAAAATAATTATATTAAAAAATATTAAATTATTTAATGTGTCTAACGTATAATAGGTTTATACAACTAAAAGATGGATAAATTTTGATATTCATTCAATAATTTAAAATATTAGGGGCAATGGTAAGGCATATATCTCTCAAAGAGAGAACTCGAGTTTAAACTTTGGAGAAGACATTATTGAGAGGGAGAGCCACGAATCCCGAACATAAACCATCATATAATAGACATGTAATTTATTAAAAAAACAAAATATTAGGTTTTTGATGATATTTTATGTTAATTTTTCGTATTTTTTAATAAAAATCGATACTTAATTTATAAGTATCCATACTTATAAAAAACTTAAAATATTATAAAAAATTAAATACCAATATTTATAAAAATAAGTATCCATATTTTGTCCAAAAATATAAAAAAATTAACTTAAAATATTATTAAAAAATTTAATATTTTAAATTTTAAATTTTAAAATTTATCATCTTTTAATCATATTCTAAAACTACTTACCGTTGAAACATCCTTTTAATTAAAAAAAAAAAATTAATCCTCTATAAGAAGTTATAGCATGGGGCGAGTTAAAATAAGATTAAACTAAACTAAAATTAAAATTATTATAAAAATTTTAAAAATTTCGATATTGTTATGAATATCATCTATGTTGATGTCTATCATAATAAGAACTCTATCATTAGAAATATTATCTTCATTAATTAGAGTTTAAAAATTAATCTTCTCTTTGTTCTTTCATTCTTGTTTTATTTCTTCTTTACTTTATTCACAACACGTTATCAGCACGAGACTCTAACCAACGGAGGTGTTTGTCGTTCGAATCTTGAAGGAATTATTGAAAAGAATTTGTTATTGGCATAAATCAAAGATAAGTTCTTATCCCTCAATTATATTTTAATTACCGTTTTTTTTCTTGATCTTTAATTTGATTTTTAATTTATTAAAAATCTTTAGTTGTTTGGTGTTTGTGTAGCGATAAAGTGACTCAATTATCGTGGTTCTTGTCGATAATTCCAAAGCTATTAAGTTAGGCAAAGGGTAAAAACTGATTACTATGGTAAAAGCCAATTATATTCTAATTAATTAATATATTTTTATTTTGTTGGTTTAATCCGAGTATATTGGCTGGACATCCCGTTCTGCGAGGCTACTGATCTCAAAGGAGGTTCTTTTTAAAGGACCTTGTGGACTGGTTTAACAACGTCACGTAGGAGGATTATTTTTTTTGTTTTTTATATGTATTGTATACATATTGGTTGCTCAGTTACTATTTAATAGTATGAATATTATAAAATCTATATTTGCTTAAAAGCAATATTTTTGTGTCAAAAAACTCGACTATAAACTTCTCCCAAGTTCAAGTTACGAAAATCGTCTTGATCAAAGAATTTTTATGAGAGGCATTTCCTGAAGTGAATGCAAGCATGATGATTATTCTATGCGATTATTTGATTTATGTCATTCCCTAAAGTGAATGCAAGCATGATGTTTGTTCCATGCGATTATTGACTTTGTTTCATTCCTTGAAGTAAATGTAAACGTGATAATTCACTATATGGTTAATGAATAAAACTATATTATGTACAAGAGTATCACTGATGAGGATATGTTAAAAAAATGTACTCCACTTTTCACACATTATGTTGTCTTACAGACACAATATCATACAAGGGTTTTAAATACCTATCAGTCTTCGCTTCATTCCTTGAAGTAAATGTGATATTTTATAGCGGAATGAATAAAAGTCACATTAGTAATTGTGGTTGCGATTGAGGTAATAAAATAAACATGGATAAGATGATTCTTTTGAGAATGTTTATATCCACCTGAAGTGGAATTATAAAGATGACAAGAATCATAGAGATCATATCAAAATTTTTATATTAGCAACGCGATGGTACAAACCATTGATCTTGTACTTGTCAAACGCCGAAATATTATGGACTTTATCCATAATCATGAATGATAAATGAAAGAAAATATAAATAAATTTTCTTGATGGCGTAAATAATTATGGCGTTATTGGTCCAACTCATTTGGATATTGTTAATTTCTCATAATCCTTTAAGAGAATAAATTTGTCATTTATTTTATTTTGATTTATGTTAATTTATTTTGATTTACTATTTATTTATCATTAATTTATTATATATATTATTTATTTATGTTTTATATTATTTTATCCTTTGAAGAATATTATCACTTCCAGAATAAAATCTGTAATAATTCTGGCTATTTATGTCAAACAGACAGTGCAAGTACACATACAATATTTAAGCATAAGAAATATTTTTCCATTTAAATACAAGGGAAATATGAGTATTATATCCTAAAGTACTGAAATATCAATGCTTCGGAAGATCTTTTGAGAGTTTATCAAATCATTTATCTTTTATAGATAAATGATTTGATATAATGTACTATATTTAATATTTTACCATTTCCTGAAGTGAATGGTACAAAGCACATATTTTTCATTCCCCGAAGTGAATGAAATAAAGCACATATTAAAAGGTGCATGGTACTGTATATTTTCCCATTTTAAATTCAAGGGAATAATGTGAGTACTATATCCGAAAGTACTAATATCATAGAAGAATCCGATTGAGCAAATATATTATTGTCAAATGAAACTTTATTCCATATTTATAATGCATTATACTTGTCAAAGTCACAAAGAGACTTATTGAGTTTTAAAGATATTTAAAGAAATATATTGAGAATATCTATCAAAGGGATGTTGATTATCTCAATGTTACGAGTATAACTCAAGGCAATAAGAAAATTTTGACAAAATTACATGCACTGTTATCCATATTGTACTACATAAGAGTTAGTACAAATTAAAGCTCATGTTATTGTAAATTAGATGTTTACTGATAATTTTATTTGGCATGACCAGTTAGACCATTCTAGTTCAATTATGATGCGAAAATTTATTGACACATTTATGTGGTCACTTATTGAAGAACTAAGATTTTCTTCAAGGTAATTTTCATATGATACTTGCTGTGAAAACAATTTGATTATTCAATCATCAATAGTTAATATAGAGTGTAAATCTATTAATTTTCTAGACGGATACAAGGTGATATATATGGGCTCATACACCTTTCTTAAAGACCATCTAGATATATTATGATTTTTATCGATGCATAGACTAGATGGTTATGTGTATCCTTGTTATTAACCCGCAACTTGGTGTTTGCGAGGCTACTTGCTCAGTTGATAAAATTATGAGCATATTTTCCAGATTGTTTTCTAAAGACAATCAGTCTTGATAATGTTAATGACATGTAATTTTACATGTAGTATCACAAATTCGTATCAAGCCAATAAATGATCATAAGTTCTTCCCATTACAAATGGTTTTTGGTCAAGAACCAAATATTTCTCATCTTAGATTTTTTTGTGTGCGATATATGTTCTAATTGCTCCACCACAACGCACAAAGATGAGTTTTGTTGGGAATATGTATCAGATTTAAATATATTGAGCTTCTGATAGGAATTTATTTACAACTCGATTTATTGACTATCGTTTTAATGAGTCAATTTACCCAATATTAGGGGGAGAAAATAAATAGCTGGAGAAAAAATAAATTGGACTAAATTATCATTTTCTCTTTTTGATTCACGTGTTACACAATGTGAACTATAAGTTCAATGGATAATTCATTTAGCAAATCAATTGCAGATGATTTTGCGAACCCTAAAAGAGTGACTAAGTCATGTAAACCAGCTATGAATGCTCCGATTCAATTTGATGTCATGGAATGACAAACTCTAGTTGCTAATGAGTCTAACTTACGTTTGAAACGTAGTAGACAAGTAAGTTCCAAAGAAAATGTAACCCCCTCGACCCGGTCTAGATGTCACCCGACTCGAACGAGCACTACACCAAAACAGTTTTTAGCAGCATTTTTAGCGGCGTTTTTAGTGTAAACGTCACAATAGATGTCTCATACAGTGACGTTTTTATTATAAACGCCGGGAAAAATGTTTCTTAGTGGCGTTTTTTAATAAACGCCGTAACAACTTAACCTTTTAGTGGCGTTTTTGTACAAACGCCGCAGAAGCCTAACCTTTTAGTGGCGTTTTCTGACAAACGCCACAGAAGCTTAATCTTTTAGTGGCATTTTTTGACAAACGCCGCAGAAGCCTAATCTTTTGGTGGCATTTTTTGATAAATGCCGCAAAAACCTAACCTTTTAGTGGCGTTTTTGACAAACGCCACCAGAAGCCTAACATTTTAGTGGCTTTTTGACAAACGCTGCAAAATTTTAAGCTTTTAGTGGCGGTTTTTTGACAAATGCCTTAAAAGCCTAACTTTTTAATGACTTTTTTTTTATAAAAAGAAATGAATAAAAAACTAAGTTTGTAGAGTTTCGAACCTATAACCGTTATGTTGTTTAACCTAACACAAATCCAGCTAAGCTAAGTAGATCTTAATGGTATATTTGCTTCATATATAATTTAATTCGGGCTTTTCTTTTAAATAATAATATATATCACGTGTTTATTTCATCATCTACCTTTTATTTTTAATGAGAACCATCCCAAAAATTCGAGAATTCTCTCTCTCCTTCCCCTGACCTTTTCTTCATCTTCTTCCCCTTCCCCTAGCCCCATATCCGATCTCTTTCATCATGGCACCGTGTCGCAAACCGCCACCACCACTGAAATCGTCCCATTTTCCCGAATAAAAGGCCTTTACTTAATCGCCAAACTGTCTCTCCCATCATCTGAAAACCGAGTTTAAAGGTTAGACGAACTTAGGGTTTCAGTTGTGTGTTTTTGTTAGAATCCGGCCACCTTGGTTGCCGGTTTGTGGAGTTTATACCACCTTCAACCTCTCCATACTCCAACAAACTATTTGTCACTTCTCGAACCTTTAACCCACATTGATCGAGGCCTCATCGGAGGTTGAAGGCATTTCAGTTTGTGCTAACCATGATGCTTCAAGAGAGGAAAATTGATGGAATGTCATCTATTCAGTTTCAGCTTGGTAATTATATTAACCTTTGTTGCTAAAACTCTTTGTGTTTCTCCTGTTTAAGTATATACGGACTGGTTCAAGATGTGAGTATTCCATACCAGCAAAAGAGAATGTTTGGATTTGTTACTTTTGTTTATCCTGAGACCGTGAAAATCATCCTGGCTAAAGGGAACCCTCATTTTGTATGCAATGGGCGGGTTCTGGTGAAGCCTTACAAGGATAAAGGAAAAGTCTCGGATAAGTACAAGCATCCTCTCTCACTTTGAAATCTTAGTTCGGATGATTTGCTTGGTTTAGATCTGGTGAACCAAATTTGTTTATCTTGCAGGAAACAGCAACAACAGCAACAAATGGAAAGGGCAGAGTTCTCTCCTTGTGGTACTCCAACTGGCCTCGATTTGAGCCCCCGAGATCTATTTGACCTTCAGCTTGGTAAGCAGAAGCCATGGTCTATTTTACTCGTGATGCATGCGATTTTCAGGCTAACAATACCTATGTGTACTGTAGGACCTAGGATGTTTTACTGTTTTTAGATTTATCTAGACTTTACTGTCTTTTTACTTGTATCTCAATGGTTCTATACCAGATTGTAATCCTAATTATTATTTGTTTTATATTGTTGATCTTGATATTTGTGATATATTAAAAATATTAATAAGGATAAATTTCTTTCACTTAACACTTTGAGGATTTGAAGGTCACATTGAACCTAACCCTTTTATTTAGTTAGTCCTTTGATGTTTTCTATGGCTTTTCAAATAAACTTGTTAGATGAATCTGTAGCATCTACTCTCTTTTTTTTTCAGTGCAATCTTATGGTTTGTTTGTGCTTCATCTTGTGCAGTAGCAATTGCATTTATTGTTACTCCGTGTGTCATATATTAAAATCTACAATGAGGTGAGTTGTATTTCTAGATTTATGATTAAATTTCAAGTTTCAACATGACCCTTGAGGTTTTAATTTCTTTTGTTTCAGGTTTTATTTTTCTATTGTAATTTATGACATTCATTATGAGTAGTTTTGTTGAATTGTGTCATATAACTTGTAGTTAGAATTTTTGCCTTCAGTTTCTTTTAAATTATAATTTCTCTTCATATGATTTTCTTATTATTTTGCATTCTATTTATTTTTTGTACTGGCCTTCATCTCATTCACTCAAGAAGTAATGTCTCTAACTAGGACTCACTTTCTTAATTTCTAACATCAATCTATAATTTTTCATTATAAGTACTACTTTTTTTCTTGGTGGCCTTATGCTGAGATTTTCTGAAATGGTTCAATAACTGATGGAAATGGCTAGCAACTAAGGGTTAGTTTCATACTTTTGCTTGTGTCCAAAATTTGATTGATTTAGCTGGATTCGAGAGTTCGAAAACTGATACAACTGAAATAAAGAGAAAGGAAAAATCCTTCATCAACAAAAGTCTTCTGACTCTTGAAACTGTAAGGGATTTGTTTAAAAATTTTTATGGATGAATGTTTATTTCTTCCCCCTTGTTATTAAGATCCAAAACATACAAAGAATTGTGTGTGAACCTTCATGTACTCTGAAGGATTATAGCCTCTGTTAAGTTGGTGGAAAAAATAACTAGAATCTTGAAAATATATTTTCTCCAGCAATCACAAATTATTCATGTCTGATTTGGTTTTATTACCTGGTGTTGACTATTATTTTAGTTCTATAATTTTGATTATATGATTTCATTGTGAAGATAATAGGAAAGTTAAGTGAAGGAAAAGCTTGTCATATTCCATATCGTGACTCCAAGCTTACCCGCCTTTTACAATCTTCACTAAGTGGGCATGGACTTGTTTCGGTGAGCTGATCAGTATATCTTATTTGTAAATGGGCATTGTCTGCTAGTTCCTCTATCTTTCAATTTTTTCTCTATTCTTATAATGTATTCTGTCTTCAGTTCTGTATCCTTTATCAATATGTGATTTTTTACAGCTCATTTGCAGAATTACGCCTGCTTCTAGCAATATGGAGAAAACTCATAATACCTTGAAGTTTGCTAGCAGGACTAAGCGAGTGAAAATTTATGCCTCACGTGATAAGGTTTCTATAACCTCTGCATTTTGTCTATCAGCTAGTTATAGAGATGCACATAAGGCAATAAGTTCATAAGTAGTTACGGTTTTCAATCAGTTTTTCTATTGTGTTTCCTTGCAATTTAGTTATTGTACAATTTTGAACAATGTTTACGGGTTTGACATAAGTTTCATTACGGACTTTGTTTTCGATTTTGTTATTTAAAAAGATTATGGGCATTTTTTGTTTATACATTATTTGATTATTAAAATAGTATAGTATTATTTTAATTTTAATTTTTTTTAAATATAATATTATTAGCGGCGTTTGTAAAGAAAAATACTGCAAAAATTCTATTCTTTAGCGGCGTTTGTAAATCAAAACGCCACAAAAATCTCATCCTTTAACGGCGTTTGTAAATCAAAATGCCACAGAAATCCCAACCTCTAGCGGTGTTTGTAAATCAAAACCCCACAGAAATCCCAACCTCTAGTGGCGTTTGTAAATAAAACCCCCACAGAAATTCCATCCTCTACCGGCGTTTCTAAATCAAAACGCCGCAAAAAAACCACACTATAGTGACGTTTGTAAAAGAAAAATGCCGCTAAAGGTCTGGATCTTTTGTGGCGTTTTTTGTTCAAAAACGCCACAAACTTTTGCGGCGTTGGTTTTTGCGGCGTTTCTTGTGACGCTTCTTAAAGCGCCACAAATAATTTTAGTGACGCTTAAAAACGCCACTATAGATCTAAAAAACGTCACTAAAAACCAATTTTGCTATAGTGGAGTTACACGGGGAATACCGAGGCTAATCCAAAGACTCACCCCGATAAACAAACCTAAAAAAATTATCTTTTATCTTTTCTAAATGCTTTGATTAAATCCTACATGTTCATGCAAGGACCGAGTTCAATTGCAGCGGAGACTAAAGAGAAACGAGTCTTAATTTAATTGAACAAGTTTTAGGGACCTAATTATAATATCCAGAATTTTATACCCTGATTGTGAAATTAAGGTTATCAATATTTAATTAAGTACATTTCATGCTTGAACGTAAATTTACGACTTAAAATAATATCTATAAGTCATTTAATTGCATGCTCAAAGTATAGGGACTATTTCCAGCTTCCAAAGGTTTCATGTCATTCTCTATATGCAAATTCACCTAAAAACACTTTAAGCACATGTCATGGCATATTATCTAGATGCACTTCAACCTAGTTAACAACAATATATTCAACTCCTAAGTAGTCATGCTTCAATATCAACAATCTTATAAACACACGGAAGAACTACCTCAATATTCTCAACATGACTTCTAGATGTATTCCAACCTAAATAATAATATCATAGATTCAACTCATAAGTAGTCATGTTTCATTATCAATAATAATCAATTTCACACATAGGTATATCAAGAACCAAACTTCAAAATAACTATATTATAACTAAAGGAATATCAATGCGAAATTCAAGTCAAAGTCACGAGCTAACATCAACTTTGATATTTATCAAATAAGTATAAGCATATAACCATTTCAAGTCTCAAAAGCATAGACATTATTCACAATATGATAACCCATCCCCACTGCTCTCTCATTACTACTAATATTATAAAGACACACTTGAGCTTTCACTTGACGGTTACCTGGATCCTTGCTCCTCTTTGCTGCCTCCACATCAAATACTCTGCAAGGTAAATGAGAGGGTAAGCATAAGCTTAGTGAGTGAATAAAACAATTATAAAAAACACCTTACAATACAGCCCATATTAAACCAATTTTATCAACTTAAAAATATGACATGCTCCTTATAAAACAAAACACACATGACTAACAACGACACTTTTAAAACTGAATAAGTGTCATCAAACCAAGGTGAATAACGCCATTATTAAATTTTAGTAAAAATCGTTTTGTAACCACATGCTTTACAAGCTAAAACACAAGTCTTACATGCTACTCACATAGCAATGCTTACACGTGCATCTCGATGCACAAAGCTCAAGTCTTACATGCTATCAACATAGCAATGCTCAAATCACATGCATATCAATGCATAAAACCTCGCATGCATAACACCATATGCAATCAAGTGAAAACCGTGACACTTACCTTTGAAAAATAAAAACATATATTGGTGCTAGTGATCTGATTTGTACTACTCCAAATCGTTAGGATAAACGGGAAACCGCATGTTAGTACTACTCCCAGAGCATGCACATATTGATACTACTCTCAACATAAATTATCTCACCTTGGTATCCAGTGACAGTACTACTCCGATCAACCCGTATGTGACAGTACTACTCCTATCACATAGCATTAGAATATAGGCCAAAATGCAACACATAAGGAATTTATACACGTACGAATTTTGAATGTTTATAGTGCACTCTAGACCCTATTGATCGATCAACTTATCCCATAAGGTTCATCACTTAACTAGACAATATATTATCAAAAATCAATGCTCACCATTTAATTCAAAACAGAATTCAAATCACATGTATCCCAATTTTTACGCATCACTTGCAAAAACCGATAAAACCACTTTTATCTTATTTTTCAAAATAAAAACCGTGGGAACATTGAATGCATATAAAATCTATTTAAAAATAGTCTCATGAGAATTTATATAAATTCATAATCACATATGCATTACACAATAAGAGCATAACAAACAACGTTGTAAAAACAAGGCATAATATGGGAACATTTAAGAAAGCAATACTTAAAACTTACTTCCGAGTATAGGGAGGTTTTTCACACCTTCCATACACCCTCAAACCTTTGAAAAACATTTAAAACCATGCCAAATTGGCATCCCCCATAATCCACTCACAAATAACCGATACTTGCTCGCCAAACCACCGAAACAAACCGGAACGCCTTCAAACGCGATCGCCTAAATCTTGTCCTGTTTCAAGCATCAAAACCAAGGGTTTTAATTCTTCTAAACTCACAAAAGAAACCAACAAGTCGGATCCCTACAAAACAACCCTTAAAACCTATCAAAACTTAAACCGAAAACTTGTCGAAACACACCAAACTTCACTTAAGCCTATAGTTCGGGATTAAAGATATTAAAAACACTTTCTAAACATAATATCACATTAAAAATAATCCATTTAAGACCCAAAAATAGTGGTAAAAACCATTGAACGAAAATTGGGATTTTTAGCCGAAAAAATAATTTTTATGAAATTAAAGGATTAAAACAATTTCTTCAAGCCAAAAACTTAGGAATTTCAGTAAAGAACTTTATTGTTCTATAGGATTGAAAAAATCTCACCTTCAAAACTGATAATATTGCTTTCGGGGTTTTAAAACGAAAAAATGATGAGAAAACAAGAAAATTTGAAAGAGAAAAGTTAAGATAATTATTGTAAACGATTTTTATTGAAAAAGAATGAGTTTTTACCTTGAAAACTTCATGAACGTCTGTCTCAAATGAGAGAAAATGAAAATTAGAAAAATAGGTTATGTTTAGGTTAATTAAAAAGGGTTTTAAGAGTTTAAAATTGAGTTTAATTAAGTTATTTAATTTAAAATAGATTTTGGGCTTAATTAATTAATATTTGGAAAACCTAGATCAGCTAGGATTATAATTGGATCAAAGCCTCTTAAAGATTCAAAGTTTTGACTTATTTTATAAAATTGTCCCTAAATTTTAAATTTTTACAAAACAGTCACTAATTTCAAAATCTTAGGGTTTTAAGGGTCGATTTTCAAAATTGATTTGACCAAAGTCTTATATATATTAATTAAGGATTTTATAATATTTTTTCTTAATTTATTTTGATTGAAAACTAATTTTTAAGTATTTAATCCCAAAATAGGCTAAACCGACAAAATCGGTCCACTAAAACTCTAAACCGGCCTCTAAACTTTTAGGCCCAAATTTGGGGTGTTACAGAAATCCTCAAAAAAGAAAAGGAGCTATATTTTATGATGGTCTGATCGAGGAATCAATGATTATAAAAATCTCTATAAGAGATCAAATGGTCTCTAACAGAGACATTGACATGACTCAGGTACCTGATAATAAAGAGATCTTAATATATTATGTTATGTCTGTTATAAGTGGAACTAAAATTAAATTGACGTTTATATATTTGCATGCAATATAGAACTAGAGATTTTATTTGATGTTGTGGATCATTAATCATTGTCAATTGGACAAAGAAATGATTGGCCAACATGAAAGAGACAATTGAGGCGAAACTAAAAATCTCTTTTCAAAAAGAGAAGTATTTGGGTCTATAGCCCGTACATTGAAATATGTAAAGCTCGTAGATATAAATGAGCCTTTGTGAGAAAGAGAAATCAAAAGGGAAATCATGAGATATACGCTTATTTGGTTGCACAAGGATTCTCACAAAGACGTGAAATTGAATGAGGAAAATATATTTCTCGGTGGTGGATGCAATTACTTTTAGAAATTCTGGCAATAAATGAAATGACTTAGTTTCGTCTAATAGATGTTGTTACATCTTATTTATGTGAGCCTCTTGATAACAACATTTACATGAAGCTTCTAAAAGGATTTAAACTGCCAGAAGCAGTTAATTCAAGTTCTCAAGAATATTATTCAACCATATTGAATATATCTTTTATGGATTGAAACAATTTAGGCGTATTTGATATAATCGCCTCATTGAATACTTATTAGCATAATGCTATATGAATTATTTTCCCCGAACATTTTTATTAAGAGATTTAGCTCTGAATTTTTATTGTGGTGTATGTCGATGATTTGAATATCGTTGAGACTCGTGAAGAGATATCCTCAAATCCTTGTGCATCAATCAACATACAGAAAAGATATTTAAAGAGACTTCACATGCATAACGCATATTTATTGATCAACCTTATGGTTACTAAGTCTCTTAATATAAACGATCTACCTCAACATTTGAAGATTGTATTCAATATTGAATCATGAAGATTCAAAGATCTTATGTGATATTTTTATGAGGGGGAGTAATACGCATTGTACTCTTTTTCCCTTAACCGAGGTTTTGTCCCAATGGGTTTTCCTGGTAAGGTTTTTAATGAGGCAACATGTTATGCGTATCAAAAATGTGTGTACTATTTTTCCTTCACTTAGATTTTTTTCCCACATGGTTTTCATCTTAGTAAGATTTTAACGAGGTACATTATCTTCATAGACATCCAAGGGGGAGTGTTATGAATATTATCTATGTAGATGTCTATCATAATAAGAACTCTATCATTAGAAATATTATCTTCATTAATTAGAGTTTAATACATTATGTACTTCTTATACCTATAAATAGATGAGTTTGTGAAAGCATTGTACATAAGCCAATATTGAGAATAAATACAAATATCTCTCTTTATATCTTCTTTTTGTTCTTTAATTCTTGTTCTTTATTCTTGTTTTATTTCTTCTTTACTTTATTCACAACAGATATCGATTTTTTGGCATATATTAAATTTTTTATAAAAAATTATAAAAATTTTGATATACGTCCAATTTTTAAAATATATATATTTTAAAAATATAAAAGATTATATGTAAAAAATTAATATCTTAATTTTTTATAACAATTTTAATTTAAAGGGATAAAGATGAGCCGTACAAGTGGTGAAGCAAGACAAGTTAATAAATAAGTAATGAAAAGGGCAGTAAGCATTGGGTAATTCTGGAAAAAGCCTCTAAAAAAGCCTAAAATAAGCCTTAACCGGTTTACCCGATCACATTGTGCACATAAAATTATATACACAATTTCTTACAAAAACTGTAAGAAAAACGGTACATACATAAATTAGCACAAAAATAGTAAGGATTTGTGTATGTACACAATTCCTTACAAAAATTGTAAGAAAAACGGTACATACATAAATTGTTACAAACGTAAGGATTTGTGTACATACATAAATCACTACGAGAATACATAAATTTGCACAAAAATGATAAGGATTTGTGTATGTACACAATTCCTTACAAAGTATACACAACGGCTTACGAAAACCGTAAGAAAAAAGTTATGTACACAAGTCCTTACCACTTTAAAACCATGAGCTAAAGGAGGCTTTCAAAGGTAAGGATTTGTGTACATACATAATTTCCTATAAGAATACACAATATGGCACGAAAACGGTAAGGATTTGTGTTTGTACACAAATCCTTACAAAGTATACACAACGGCCTACGAAAACCGTAAGAAAAAAGGTATGTACACAAATCCTTACGACTTCAAAACCATGAGCTAAAGGAGGCTTTAAAGGGTAAGGATTTGTGTACATACACAATTTCCTACAATAATACACAATATGGCACGAAAACGGTAAAGATTTGTGTTTGTACATAAATCCTTACAAAGTATACACAACGGCTTACGAAAACAGTAAGAAAAAAGATATGTACACAAATCCTTACCACTTCAAAACCATGAGCTAAAGGAGGCTTCCAAAGGTAAGGACTTGTGTACATACACAATTTCCTACAAGAATACACAATATGACACCCAAACGATAAGGATATGTATTTGTACACAAATCCTTACAAAGTATATACAACGGCCTACGAAAACCGTAAGAAAAAAGGTATGTACACAAATCTTTACCACTTCAAAACCATGAGCTAAAGGAGGCTTCAAAGGGTAAGGATTTGTGTACATACACAATTTCCTACAAGAATACACAATATAGCACGAAAACGGTAAGGATTTGTATTTGTACATAATTCCTTACAAAGTATACACAACGGCTTACTAAAACCGTAAGAAAAAAGGTATGTACACAAATCCTTACGACTTCAAAATCATGAGCTAAAGGAGGCATCCAAGGGTAAGGATTTGTGTACATACACAATTTCCTACAACAATACACAATATGACACTAAAATGGCAAGGATTTATGTTTGTACACAATTCCTTATAAATTATACACAACGACTTACGAAAATCGTAGTAAATTGTGTATGTATACAAAACCTTACCTTTGGATGACTCCTTTAGCTCATGGTGAGAAGTTGTAAGGAATTGTGTACATACCTTTTTTCTTACGGTTTTTGTAAGCCATTTGTGTATACTTTGTAAGAAATTGTTTACAATATTTATTCGTATATTTTTTATTCGAATATTTTTTATTTGAATATTTTTTATTCAAATATTTTTATTTGAATATTTATTATACGAATATTTTTATTCAAATATTTTTATTCGAGTATTTTTATTCGAATATTTTTATTCGAATAGTTATTATATGAATATTTTTATTCGTATATTTTTTATTCAAATATTTTTATTCCTATACTTTTTATTCAAATATTTATTATATGAATATTTTTATTCGAATATTTATTATATGAATATTTTTATTCAAATATATTTTATTCGTATATTTTTATTCAAAATTTTTTATTTGAATATTTATTATACGAATATTTTTATTTGTATATTTTTTATTCGAATATTTTCATTCCAATATTTATTATATGAATATTTTTATTTGAATATTTATTATACGGATATTTTTATTCGAATATTTATTATACGAATATTTTTATTTGTATATTTTTTATTCGAATATTTTTATTCCAATATTTATTATATGAATATTTATTATACGAATATTTTTATTTGAATATTTTTTATTCGAATATTTTTATTCAAATATTTTTTATTCGAATATTTTTATTCAAATATTTTTTATTCGAATATTTTTATTCTAATATTTATTATACGAATATTTTTGTTTTAATATTTATTATAAGAATACTTTTATTTGAATATTTATTATACGAATATTTTTATTCGTATATTTTTTATTCGAATATTTTTATTTGAGTATTTTTATTCAAATATTTATATATGAATATTTTTATTCGAATATCTTTTTATACGAATATTTTTTATTCATATATATTTTATTCAAATCTTTTTATTTGAATATTTTATTCGAATATTTATTATTCGAATATTTTTATTCAAATATTTATTATATGAATATTTTTATTCGTATATATATTTATTTAAATATTTATTGTATGAATATTTTTATTCGAATATTTATTATACAAATATTTTTATTCGAATATTTTTATTTGAATATTTATTTTATAAAAGTTTTTATTCGAATATTTATTATATAAATATTTTTATTCATATATTTTTTATTTAAATATATAAAAATAAATTAGGTAACTATTATTTATAAAAAAAAAAGTTTACATTAAAACCGGTTGTTAACTAATTCTCCCTTCCCTTATTAAAGGGCTTTTTTTAGGCTCCGTGTTTAAGAAGTTTTTTTTAGAACCTCCCAGTAAGCATTTGACCAAACAAGCTTGGGAATTGAATAAAAATGGCGTTACAACTGCGAAGCGGCGGCGGCGTTCTCTCGAAATGGTCATCGCAGCCGGTGTCTGATTCTAACAATCAAAGTAGAAACAGGAGTAGCCGGTTGGTATTCGCGGCTGAGACCCGGCGGAGATCGCGATTACTCGGCCTTGTCCATTGCAGCAGCAGAAGCAGCAACAATGGTAGCAGCGACGCTCAAAAGGGAGTCCCTAATGCAAACTACGTCGTTCCTCTCGACAAGTCATTTTCCCCTTCCAATTCTTCGTACATCACTCGCCCTCTCGTCGAAATCCTTCGCGATCTCAACAAGCGTATTCCCGATAGCGTCGTCAAGCCTCCGTCGAACTCTTCTTCTCACACCATCCCCTGGTACTGTTGCTTCTAACTTCTATTTCTGAATTTCGGAATCTTAGTATTGTTGATCCAATTGATTTGATCTGATTTGACCTGATCTGCTATGGTCGCCGCAGGTACCATGCCAATCGCATGCTAAGCTTCTACGCCCCTGGTTTGCCCTTTCCCCCCTTGGATTTCCTCTTTGAATTGCAAACCGTTACGAATTATTGACTTCAATCTTTCTCACAGGATGGTGTGGAGAAGTACGTGATGTTATATTTGCTGAGAATGGGACTATCACTGTTGTATATCGACTCACCATTCGAGGATCTGATGGAGAGGTATGCTTCCTTCTCCACCCACTAATTGTGTTAAAAACATCATCCTTGATATAAGCACTTATCGATTTTACATTTTGGCCTCATAGAATTTTGGAACTTAAGAGTTTAAGATTTTGATTTGGATGTCAAAGATAGTGTAAATTGAGTAATAAAATATACAGAAATGTGGCATTTATTATTATTTTTAAAATCCATGTATTTGTTAGATTCATATTCAGTAGTGAATTTGAAATTCATGGTATATTTTTGTATTTGATAAAGGAAAAAACTTTGATACACAGGCATGGGTTATGGGCTTAGTTTATGAGTTTGGGTTTTAAGGTTTAGAATTTAAGGTTAGTGGTTAGAGTTTTGGGTTTAGCTTCTTAGGGTTAGAAATTTAGGATGAGTATTAGTGTATACATGCAGGCTTGTGTAAAATAAATTTTACACAGCCTGTGTATCAAAATTTACCCTTTGATAAATCCATGGTTTAAAACATTTCATCTATCTATATATATTATAGTGAATGTTAACTGGTTTAAAACATTTAATTCTTATAATTTAAGTAGCAAATGAAATTCAAATCCAAATTCCCAAATTCGTGTTCCAATATGGAGCGTTGAGTATTAAGTTAATTGGAAAATATAAGCAAAAGTAGTACCTTTCTTAGGAAGGAGCTATCTTGGTTGAGTTGCTGACAGTCATTATTTAAGGTTTTCTATTCAATCTTAGTTCCAAGTTTTCAGATTTACTGTTAGATGATGTTGATTACTTTCATTGTCTGCACTCTAAACATAGAACTAGGGATTATGAATCCAGTGGTCATATGAAGGATCCAATGACCAGATAAAGACTGTGGGTTCCCGGGGGATTCTCATAGAGTGTATCTTGGATCACCGCAAGACTGATCCATGACAGTTTACGGGGCTAGATTTGGTGAAAACTATAATCTGAAGTTCTCAAATAAATAGCTTAAATGACATAAAATGAAAGGGAAATAAAAAACTAACGATCCCTAAGATTCATACCTCGGGTTTCCTTGATTTCATCTGACAACCAAGAAAAAGAATAAAAAACATCAGCATCATACATAGATTTCCTTAATTACATCACACCTTCCAAAGTAGGACATCTGAGAAAATACTTGACCCCTAAGTGAAAACTTATTAAACTTGACTTGAAAGCAAAACATAGAAGTATAAGGAAAACAACCTAAGATACTATACTCTAATATGATTGTAAAATACTAAATATAATTGTAGTTGAATTAAGAACCAATGGTCTCAAACTTTATGGTATATTCTGTATTGCTCTCATATTTCAAAACATATCATTAAATCCCTATTTCAAGATGGCTATGAAATGACAGATGTCATATAATGTATAAATTACGATGTCATTTTGTTGGTGTAGGTTTTCTTTTCCTTTATAAGTAAATACAAAATAAAAAAGTTAATATTATAATTTGAATTGTTTTTTTAGTACAATTAATTTATAAGCATATAAAATATTTACTTAATTTTATACAAACTATTTTATTTTTTTCTGTTTCATTCATGTTCCTCTTTTTGTCATTTTATCTTCATAGTGTATATTAGATTTATATCTTCTTTATAAAGATGTTCATCATTTTTTATCATAGTATTACCTTCTGTCCTTGATGAGGAAAATTGAAAACATTTTTTCCACTTCCCTTTTTGAGGGAGCACATGATAGTTATGTCATATGAAACTACATGCTGATTTGTAGTTGGGTTGCAATGACATGGGCCCAAAATTTGGTGATCTAGCTTTGCTTAAACTTCAATGAAAGTTAGCTTTGGCTTTGTTTGAATTGGTAATGATTTTGTCTTTGTTGTCACATTAGATACAGACAGCAAGCTTCTTAAGTTTTAGCTTTTGTCTGAGCTTGAGCCAGGTGATTTCTAGAAGTAAAAACATAATTGGTAATAATTATGTCCTTGTTGTCACATTTGACCCAGCAAGCTTCTTAAACTTTAGTTTTTGTCTGAAAGCTTGAGACCATCGATTTCAAGAAGTAGAAAATAAGAAATATTTCAAAACACTAGCATTAGATCAAGAAGCTTGAGCTTGAATTAGATTAGACCAAGAAGCTGGAATTGTATTAGATGAGTTTTTGATACACAGGTTGTGTAAATTTTAAAATCTTAACCCTAAATTCTAAATCCTAAACTTTAAACTCTAAGTAAGACCTCTAGACCCTAAAATTGGCGGACTTGTGTAAACTTTGTAAACTAAAGTTTACACGGTCTCTGTATCAAAATACGTTGGATTGCTTCTTCTCATCCATTTTACAACTAGCCTGGTTTGATTTCAAATTTTGTTATACCCCTTTGTCCTGAAGCTTGTGTGAAGCTGTGATGGTATTTACTGTTGTTGTTATGAAGGCACATCGTGAGTCTACAGGCACTGTGTCGAGCAGCAACATCGGCATCGGAGAAGATCCAGTGAGTGCAGCCGAAGAAATCGCCTTCTGCAAGGCCTGTGCTCGATTTGGTCTTGGCCTGTATCTTTATCATGAGGAACAATAGGTACAACATATACAAACATATGGTGTAGAAGCACACTAGGGAAAACTGGACTCTGTGCTCTTACTGTTCAAGTACATTTTCATTACCAAACTGCCTGACGTTTAATTAAATGTTGGTTTTAAAATTAAGCTTACTTTGAAAGTATTATTTCTAAATATTTTTTCCAAACCTACTTGCATGCATTATAAGACTTGGTCTAAAGTGAATGATCTTGGATTTGATTTTCATCATGGGTATAGTGTTTAATTCAATATTAAAATTAGATATTAAAATTTTTATTCTTAGATATTAAATTTTAAATTATATATCTTATAATCTAAATTCAACACCTCTAATCCTTAAATTAAAATACCAAACTCTAAACTAATCTCTTGTAGAATTTTTATCGTTGGTTTATGAGATAATAACCTTAAATCGAATAATTAAACCTTAAAACTAAAGCGTTTTGTGTAAATTTTTCTTCGCCACTAGCATTTGAATCATTACCCATATTAAATTAAATCATTATGGCATATACCGATAATGAAAATTGTAATTTGTATTAACACATTAGTTTAGGAGTTTAGAGTCTTAGTTTAGTCTTAAGAGTTTAAATTGTAGGGTAAATTTATTAATAAAATATAAAATTTAATGTTTATAATTTAAGATTAAGAAAATTTAATTTCGGATTCGGGTGTAAAAGTAAATTGTAGGGTAAATTTATTAATAAAATATAAAATTTAATGTTTATAATTTAAGATTTAATATTTAAAATTAAGAAAATTTAATTTCGGATTCGGGTGTAAAATAACTTTTACACCGTCTATGTACGGTATAATTGTCCTATTAAATTAGAGATCTACTTAGTTGTTTTAAACATTACAATTCTTTTGAATGATTAATACTTTGACATTTTCCGATCCAAATTTATTAATATAATCTGCTACGACCCAAAAATAAATACACTAAATCCTACTCCAATACAACCTATAAAAAGGGACTTAATTATAAAATATAATTTTACGGGACTTAATAGTAAAATATTATAATTTAATGATTAAATTATAAATAAAAATTTTAATTTCAAAGACCTAATTATAAAAAAATTACAAAGAGAGTATTATTATAAATATCTCCAAAATATTTAGAAGAAAACTACACAATTAATCTCGAGTCAGATATTTTTTACTCTAAATCCGACACGATTTCACTCTTAAAAAATTTGACCCGAACCAAACTCGATTTTTTTCATTAAGCATTTGATCGAACGGGGCCGGATCGGATCAAAACCCGATCAAGTAAGATAAAATCCTCATCCCTAATTTTCCCCTCAAGTAACATTAATCCCTTACCAACTTACAACTAAAAACACTTCCGACCATCTTACGAACATCACTTGTGCATAAATGCCAACAATTTCAATGATCTACCTCTATAGAGTGAACCTCTATTGAAATACCTGGAATGACAGAGAGGAGTCAAATGCAACTAGATGGTCCTAATAGTAACTCAAGCATGTCATCCGGAGTTAGGAAAGTGGTTCCGCCAAGAATTAGTTCGATATTGGGTCTTCCGCTTTCCGATAACGCCTCGTGTGCTTCTTGTACCTTTGCAACAATCAACAACAAGAGTCATTCAGGTTTAAGCAACAGAAGCTTCCAAAGGGAGAAAAAAGAAAAATAAGAGTTCAAACTATAAAAAGATGAAAAAAATTCAGACCTCGACGCCATTGATGCCTCCGACAACAAAAACCAGAATGACATTTTGGTCTGCTAGACTTGGTTTTGCCTGTAGTATTTATGAGAACAAAGTTAAAACTCATGAAATATATGCTGTAGGTGTCAGTTAAAGAAAGATCTGTGGGAACCAAAGTTACCTGTCCAAGACCAAATCTTCCGAACCCGCTTTTAAACAGTCGACCGACTGTAGAGGAATGGTACTCCAATCCCGGTACATCAAACTTTCCCAAAATCTTCGTTAGAAGCTTATAAAGTAATCCTTTGTTCGTGTAAGGGTCGCCAGTTGAATTGCTTTCTTCTCTTAATGGCATATTCTTGCTCTTTAAAGTAGATAACTTGTGAAGATATTTGAAAAGGTTGTCCACTCTATCGCGCAACTCCAACTTAAGCTGCACGTCACCGTATTCCTGCTCTTTATTATCCTTCTCTTCTTCTTCTTCTCCCCATTTGCCCCACTGATCGTCATCAAAATCATCGATGTCTAATTGATCTATCGATGTTTCTTTGGCGACATCTGATTTAGCTTTGTTTAATTTGGCCTCAAGTTCTGGTGTTAGACCATGAAGAAACTTCAACCTAGCCACCGCCGGGTTTTCAGGTATTGCATCCAAAATAGCTTCTTTAAGAAAATGCTCCTCTTGCCAAGAAAAAGGGCCACTGGATCCCGAAGTTGGGAAGTTTTCACCAGCCAATATATAACCAGTAACCGTGAGGAGCAAAACATCTAGAAAAGAAAGTAGCCCTTGGGAGAGTTCCTTTTTCCCATCCTCCTTGCCATTTGATCCTGCAAAAGCACTCTTATTGATCAGATCACTTATTTGAGCAGCCAGACTCTGGCTCGTGTCCCCGGCATTAACGCTCAATATCTTCTCTGCGCTGATAAACGCATCCCATCTGGCACTACATGATTCATCAAGGGCAAATAATGCAGCTGTTGCTAACTGAATAATTCCTCTGTTTTTTATCAAGGAAGAAGGTTTTTTAGCTAATGCTTTAATCATGGTTTTTAATTCTAATTTTGAAGCAAAACCGGGGCGAGTTTTCACATTAATAGTCATATTTTCTCGACGTAGAGTTTCCTGAAGCCACTTCTTCACCAGGATAGCCCCATCTTTTGTCCTCCTATCTAGTATGGCTTCGAGATACGGTGTTCCACGGAAACTTTCGGTAGAGACCAATGATCCCTGTAGTAGCTCAGCAGGAAAAATCCTTTCATCATTAGCTCTTCTACTGAGATTAATGAAATCTACCGTTTCGGGAGCAGAGTTATAGGAATTCCAACCGGAGAGAAAAGCTTCAATGCTATTTGAAAGACCAGAATCATCTATTTCAGGGTCTTCTTTGGTTAAAATTTCTCCAATTGGTATCTGGACCTCGAGAGAAGCACGCTCTAGGCCAGAACGGCCAGGTTTAAGTTGGGCCTGTGAGCTTTTGATACTTGTAGAGGATGAGGTTCTTTCTTTCCGGGGCAAAGCTGAAAAAATACGATCTACAAGCGAATCACCATGACAGCACGGAGTAAGAAGGTCAAGGGTACGGTCAATAAGTAATAACCCAACCGTTCGTTTCCGACGTCCTACATCATAGAGACTTGACATGTCTGTCAAAATCTTCCCAATAGTTTTCGACAAATCACCAAGGGAAAATATTTCCATTTTCAAGTCCATCTACATGTTTTAAAAGAAGATACAATGGTCATGATTCCGTAAAACATCATGGCTAACAATAGAGCAATATAACAAATTGCAGGAGATACAAGAAGCTGCGACATTATGGTAAACAAGATTTTCTATAAGCAACGGTGTAATAAAAAAAATTGTGGGAGATAGAAGAACAACAAGCTGAATGTATGGTACAAAAGATTTTCTATAGTCTATAACCATCAGTGCTTTGAAAATAATAGTTCTTAAAAGTTCCATCTATTTCAAACCAAATGATTATCAGTTTGCCACAGGAAATTAAAGTAATTCCACGAGATTTATACTACATCTTTCACAGATATATGCATTTTGAGTAGTTTCTACACTAATCTAACATTTAGAAAATAGAATGCATCTGTAAATAAACAAATGCAGATCAATTTGAAAAAATATACATAATGTTACGGAAAAGTAAAAATTTGGGTTTAAGGCTGCATAGAACTTCTTACCTTGGCAACCAAATGATACAGAAAATGAGCAGTAAGGGTTGCAGCAGGAGGAACCTCATCACTATCAGATGGCAATCCAGTACTCAAGGAAGGCAACCCAGCACTAATAGAATCCTCATGCTCAGCTGATAAGCATGCTTCAGCAATTGATCCCTCAGAAGGTAAGACAAACACTCTAGGTGAAAAGGGGCATAAAATCATGGGGAAATGATGGACAGAAACAACCAGTTTTGGCCTCGAATCTACCATTTTCTGTCCTGGACTATTCCCATATAGATTTTTTCCAGTGGAACTAGCCTCAAGGGAAGGAATATCTTCTTCAGTGGAGGTGAGCCTGGACCACCCTTCATCTTCAAAGGTCAAATTTCCTTTCATATTATTACCAACAGACTGTCCAGACTTTAAATCAGAATTTTCAACAAGCTCCTCATAATCTTGGAGAAGCAAGGATTCATACTCATGGAATGCATCAGGTCCGAGAGGTGAATCAGGATATGCCGAATGAGCTACCTACAATAGCACAACATTCAATGAGGTTCAACCGCAATGAACTCAAGAGATGAAGCAATAGTGTTTTAAGTGAGCAGAAAGAGAAGAATCTGAAACACATAAAAAGCATGGCACAGTATTCCATCACTTGTCTTTGCAGAAGAGGAAAACAGAAGAGAATGCAAAGATCAATTTAAGATGACAGTAGAAATGCCCAAAACCAAGGAATTACCTCTGAGATAGATGTAAATATCGAACAAAAGTGAACTCCTTGATGCATGCTCAGGGAACGTAGAATATAACGGTGTGCATCACTTAATAAACGAGAAGTCATAATTACAATTTTCTTTGCTGGGTCAAAATTTCCGTTCCAGTCAGCTACCTAGATAAAAAAGGCGTGAAGCAAATGAGAATTGAAATGAATATATCAAGGGAAATCTTATAAGCATTTCCTAGCAAAACAAACAGGAGTTGACAATTTGCTATATAACAAATAGATTCTAACTGCTGTAATCCTTTACATTCTTCAACCTTTCTATACTCTTTGTCTAACTGTAGAACAACATACTGTAGCTCAAACAATGGAAACATTCTAGCACTCAAATTATATACATAAAACATATTATGTAATGACAATAAATATTATCTAGAAAAAGGGCATGATTAAGCATATTTATGATTTCAGGTGTTTGACATGGCACACCATTACTTGTCCACATTTTAACATCCTGGAATATATTCAAAACAACCTATATTTTCCCATATTTACGGATGTAGAGTTCCAAAATTCTTAACACATTAATAAAATACATGACAATTTCTTCCCCTCTTTGGAAAAAAGGAAGGGATGGAAACCAGTCGTTTTTATTTTCAAGCTGATACAAGGAGAACTTAAAAGAGTTGGGGCTTCCTGTGCCATAACTACCTTACCGCATCAAGAGGACATGTGTTTTCCAAGCTGCAAACAGCTCGAGCTCCAAGGTCCAGGAATATAGGAAATGCTCCCATAAGCTGGAAACTTTCCGTGCATCCAGCATCTAGGTAAACAATTGCACCTTCGACATGTTCCGATATCTAAAAGGACAACAAAAAGACCATAAGGTTAAAGGTAACTCAATCCACAACACACACGGAAGTTATTGTTCAAAAATGGTACACCTAAAGAAGGCTTTCTCATTAACACCATATCAAAGGAAAACCAAAGCATGGGAAGGAAGATTCATTATCTGATCATTCACAATATAGGCACCAAGAATCACACAGCAAAGAATTCAGATAAAATTCATAGATATGATGGGGAAATACCAGCAAAAATCAAGCAGCAACAGAAATTTCTCAGGTTGTTCATAGAAATTTATAGATAATCATAACGAAAATAGAAATGCCAATACAAAATCGATACAACGGAGATGCTTCATTCAATAACATACGCAATTGAGAACTTACTTGGCGAATCGAATCAAGGCAATATTTGGTCACGTCAACGAAAGCCATCCGATCTTCAACCAGAAGAGAAAATCCGTCGGAATCTGAAGAAAATCAGCGCCTATGATGCTCAAACATTATTAAAATTCATATTTTTTTTTTGAAATCAACGGGTTCTCGAGGAATTTGAATCCAGAACAACCAAAACTGATCAAATTAGGAATACAGCTTGAGCCGAAGATACTTTTTAAACTTACCTGGAACGAAACGTTGCTCAAATGGTTGTTCTTCAAAAGCAAATCATTGGCCTAAGCTCCTACAGGCTCCGCTCCCAACTCTGATATTACCATTTTTTTCTCTCCTTTTTCTTTCCAAACATAAAATGGTTAAATTACACAACAGATCACTAATGTTTTAATACGTTTTTATTTTTACAGATAGTTTAACAAGTTCTATCAAGGTCAACAATATTATCAATTTATCGCAAAATGATCACCATAATCATAATGTTAACTAGCTATAATTTATGGCAAAATCAGATATTAACCCCTTTAATGTGTTACATCATCAAAGTTAATGTAGTGACCATTTTGTAATAAATTGATAATTTCAGTGATCATAATACAATTTTCAAATATTTATGGAAATAAAAAGAGTAAAATACACAATTCATCACTTAACTATCTTTTTACTCTTACTTTGGTCATTGAATTTTTAAATTTTTTAATTTAATAATTAAACTTTTGAATGATTCCTTTTTTATCCTCTAAATTATTTAATTATTATTTTAGTATGGCATGTTATTTTTTTAATAATTTAATATAAAAGTAATTTAAAATAAAAATTAAAAAGCTAAATTGTTCGTTGGTCGTCATTTTTAACACTATAGTCGCTGATCGTAAATGATGGGCGATCGGTCCAAGATTTTATTGATCGTTTTATCTCAATTTTTAAGTTTAAATCTAACCTCTATTTTGTCAGTGTTTCTAAAGTCCACAAACATAAGATTGAAAATATAAAAACTAAAATATTTAAATCGAGATTCGTGAGTTCTACGATATTTTCAGTAGAACAATCACTAGATTCAAACTCAGCGTGTTAAAGCGAATCTTCAAATGCAATTTAGAGTCAAAATTGGTGGTGACGACAAATGATGATAATTGTTTTAAATATTTTCAAATTTAATAATAAAAATTATTTTAATTTTAAATTACTTTATGTTTAATACTATTAAATAATAAAATATTTAAGAGTGATAAAAATTAATATATAGTCTAATTATTAAATTAGAAAATTTTAAAAATTAAATAATCAAAATAAAAATAAAAAATAATTGAGTGATGATACGTGTATTTTACCCTAAAAATTACTTACACATTTGACATTTCTTGAGATTTTGCAATTTATCCATAATAATTCTTTTGTTTTAAATGAAAAAAGAAACCATAATTTTTTTTTTTTTTACTTTCACTCCCAAATTTATTATTTTGACTATTTTAAGTACACAAATTAATGAAAATATGCTTTTTTTCTTTTACTTTTTTAATACAAAAATTATAGTGAGTATTTAAATCTTTGAGACACATTTTTAAATAAAAAGTCAAATTCAATTTAAATTCACATAATTACCCTACCCAACCTTCATCTATGGTTAGGGATGGGTAAAACCCAACCTAAAAAATCTTATTAATAATTAATTCGATTGAAAATAAAAATATTTTATCTATAATTTTATAAATTTAATTAATTTTAAAAAAATAAAATTTAAATTGTAAATAAAAATTTAAATAATTTATATTTTTAAAAATTAATAAATAAAATTTTAAGTTCAAATTGAGTCTCAATTTATATAAAATATATGAAATTATGATTATAAAAAAATCACTCGATTTAACTCAAAAAAATTTAAATAAATTTTAAATTATAAAATATTATTTTTTTTTCGATTAATTAAAATTTTTAACTAAACTCAATCGAATATTCTTGCGATGATTTTAATTTTTAATCCTTACTTGGTAAATAAATCCAATTTTCACACATTTTAAGGTTGTCCCAGCAAATAACGCAACTGGATTGGATTCTATTAAATAAGCAGTTTTCAAGGTTTTGATATTCACCACTCCTCTCCTCTTTAATATCTCATTTCATTTTCATTTCCAGTTCCTTGATAAAACGGAGACAAACCCTACGCCATTCACTTTTCTGTGCCGTATTCTTTGGTGTTTTGGCGGAATGGCGATCAGAAGAGCCTTGTATGGACGGATCATGGATCGGACGGCAGTCGTAGGAGCTAGATACATGTCGTCGTGGTGGCGTAGCGTGCAGCCAGCTCCCAAGGATCCTATTCTCGGAGTTACGGAGGCTTTTTTGGCAGATCCAAATCCCGATAAAGTCAATGTTGGAGTTGTATGTTTCATTTCTTTTCCTTCTTTCTTTTCCCTTAATGATTTGTTCTTAGACTTTTCGGTTTTCGATTTCTCTACTATTTCGCATATTTGAAATATACAAGAACGTGACAGACATATATCGGATTGCTTAGATAAAATGAATAGTGTTCGAGTAATATAGGTCATGGCTTAGTAGCTAAGTTGAATTCTGCTTTGAGGATTAAAGCGACAAACTGGTCATTCAGATCTGATTCAGTTCGGGTAATTTTGGGTCTTGCTTGGTTTTATTTTGGGTTTGTGATGATTAGGTTCGGTGTCAGGTTGGTTGATTTTATAAAGCCATCATATTTGGTGATCCGGTGAACTGTGCGGCAGTTCATGATATTTCCTTATTTCTTTTTATATATTTTCTTTATTCTTGGTTACCTTGGTTCAAGTTGATTCAATTTGGTTGAAAATTGTTCATTTTGATTCAACTAAAATTTGAGTTTGTTTCGGTTCAATTTGCTTTATTTCGGGGTTCAGATAAAATTCGGATCAAACATATTCGAGTTGATTTCGGGACAGTTAAATCGGTTCAGGTCTTGGATCAAGTTTGCAGATCTAGATTAAATAAGAAGAATTCAATAGTAATTTTAAGCTTGAACAAGATGCGGGCCACTAAAGTTTAAAACCTGTTGACAGAGACACAAATTTCTTTTTGTAGCTGAAAATGCAAAAGCAATTGAGTTGTTAATGTTCAGGATTTGTTTTCAGGGTGCTTACCGTGATGATAATGGGAAGCCTGTTGTTTTGGAATGTGTTCGAGAAGCCGAGCAAAGGATTGCTGGGAATTTGAACATGTAAGCCATTTTAAATACTAAACGTTGTTGTTCCAATTATTGCATAAAATTAAACTATTTAGATATTTTTAGTAATAACTATTTATTGGTACAAAGAAAGCCAAAGCTTTGTTGATAGTATTACTAAATTTTGTGAACTGGCTTGGCAAAATTTGAACCAAAAATTGATGAATGATGCTGTTTGCCTCCTTGAAGTGGATTGTGTAGGTAGTTTTGAAGTTTTAAACGTATATTTGACTAATTGGTAATCTCTTTGCTGCTGTTATTATGAGTTTCAAATGATGCATTTTTATGGAATCTGATGTTAGTCCGCCCTTGTGGGTATGCCATTCAATTTAACTAAATGCAACATATAAATGATTTAAGAGTGTATAAACTATAAAAGACTATTAAAAATGATTTCACTTTTTCTTTGGTAGATCTTACCCAAATTCAGAATCGAAGTCTATAGTAGCAGACATAATGTATTTAATAATAATCTTAAATTTGAATCTTGCGAATTATATCATATACATGATTTTTCCCTTGCACATTAAATGTATTACCTGGAGGGAAAAGAAAGGAAATTCTGGAGCTCTATGTTGTTGCTATGTCTGCTACTGCCTACTGGTGCATTTATGATCTGTAGACAACTATTAATGGGGTAACACATAAGGGTGCCAGGTGCACTATAGGCACTAGAACTTATATATATTGTTTGAGGTGCGATTGCAAAGCACTAAAAAAGCACTCATCTGAGTGGCTGAGTGATGTGTATGTGTCTGTTTTTGTATCCCATCTTTGTGTGCGTGTATATGTGTAATAAGCTTAAGATATATAATTATGAATGATAATTAACTTTAAATAGTGGTGTAGTTTAATGTACAAAACTTGCATTTTTTTGTTTTGTTTCGCTAGCATGCATGTTTTCATTTATTATCTGATATTTGTTGTTGAGTACTCAAATATAGAAAAGTAGAGTGTGATATTATCTATTTCTTACTAGAAAAGGTACAAGTAATTCTAAAAAATAAATTAATTAAAGAGAACTTTACCTCTGATGGCCTTTTGTATGCCTATTGGTGCACTAGGCATGCATTGATCAAATGCACGTTCCCCAGTAAGGTCTTTGGTGCTTTTGTTGACTGGCTCTCCTATTCCTAGGCACAAGTTTCTTTTTCCCATTTTAAAGATGGTATATAGAACTCCCAAGTATAGGAGATTTAGATCTGCCTGTGCTCAACTCTGTATATGATATCCACCCTAAAGCAACTTATGGGACCAACTTTTCGTTTGGTGATACTATTTTTATCAACATACCAGGCCTGAATTTTCTTGGATTATTCCTTTTCTTGTGCATATTCTCCATTCATATCCGCTTCCTATGAGAGCATGGGGCATATAGCTTGTCTATTTGTTGGACTATGCTTACTGAACTTCCTTTTCTTATTCTTTATTGTCTTGCAGTAGGATTGTATTGGACCTCATGGATATTTAATCCTTTTCAGCAATCATATGAAATGCTCAAACCTATATATTCAATCACTTCTGTATTCTTTTTTTTATTCTATGGAATTGACTGAAATGTTCTCCATATGTTTTCTTTCTATCAGGGAATATCTTCCTATGGGAGGAAGTGTGAATATGGTGGAAGAAACACTGAAGTTGGCCTATGGTGAGAATTCTGAGTTGATAAAGGACAAAAGGATAGCAGCTGTGCAGGCTCTGTCTGGGACTGGTGCATGCCGACTTTTGGCTGACTTCCAAAAGCGTTTTTGTCCCGACTCCCAAATCTATATACCAGTCCCTACTTGGTCAAAGTGAGTCTTCCTGCTATGTTGCCATAGACACTAATTTCTTGCTTTGTCTTAGTTTAATTTTATGACCTGTACAAGCTCAGTTATCAGATCGAGAAATTATAATCTAGCTTTTTCTCTCTTTCACTTAATTTATTACTTATGTTGTTTGTAATATGAGATTTCAACAGCCACCACAACATCTGGAGAGATGCCCAGGTCCCTCAGAAAACATACCGTTACTATCACCCAGAATCAAAAGGTCTGGATTTTGCCGCAATGATAGACGACATTAAGGTATGTAAGGATCACTCTTTGTATCCGAACATATTAACCAATATCCACCCTTATTTCCGGTTCCTTTTAATTGTTGGATTCTCCTTGATTCTAAGTGTGTATCATCATGGCTAAAAGTTATGCCCCTCTTTCTTCACAGAATGCTCCAAGTGGTTCATTCTTTCTACTTCATGCATGTGCTCATAACCCCACTGGGGTCGACCCTACAGAGGAGCAGTGGAGAGAAATCTCACACCACGTCAAGGTAAATGCTTATTTGCACCCTTTTTCTTTACTGGAGTCACTTCATGAGACAATTTGTATCCCCATGTTCACATTTTTCGTGTTCCCCGTTCCATTTTTTCCTGAGTTTTTTTCCTTGTATTCATTTTTGTTAGGTGAAAGGTCATTTTGCCTTTTTTGACATGGCATATCAAGGTTTTGCTAGCGGTGACCCAGAGAGAGATGCAAAGTCGATCAGGATTTTTCTTGAGGATGGTCATCATATAGGAATTGCACAATCCTATGCAAAAAATATGGGACTCTATGGCCAGAGAGTAGGATGCCTCAGGTAATTGTCCCTTATCATTGTCAACGGATGCACAACATTTTGCCTTTCAAGGTATTAGTTACCGATACCAATTCTGTACAAACTGCAGTGTGCTTTGCGAAGATGAAAAACAAGCAGTAGCTGTAAAAAGTCAACTGCAGCAGCTTGCAAGACCCATGTACAGCAACCCGCCTGTTCATGGTGCTCTCATAGTTTCAACGATTCTCGGTGATCCAGACTTGAAGAAACTATGGCTGAAAGAAGTTAAGGTAATTGCACGGTTTCTTTCTGAAACTTTTGTATTTAAGCTAATTGCACAAAAGGAAAAGGAATGCATCTTAGTGTAGCAACAGGGAAACAACATCCTTATTGCATGTTTCGCAAATTTGCAATGCCAGCCCTAACGGGAGCATAGTTGAATGTTGCAAACAAACCATCTATGTAATCTTCTTTTTATGATCATCTGAGATAGATTAAACATCAAATTATCTGCAGGTCATGGCTGATCGCATAATCGGAATGCGAACTGCTTTACGAGGGAACCTTGAAAAGCTAGGTTCCCCTTTATCATGGCAGCACATCACTAACCAGGTGTGTTAAGTTTGTCAACTTTCTCTTCTCTCTGTACAATCCGACTTCTTTATTCGATCGATGTTGTTAATACTTGTAATTTCAAGCAGATAGGCATGTTTTGCTATAGTGGAATGACACCGGAACAAGTGGATCGCTTGACCAACGAATTCCACATCTACATGACTCGCAATGGCCGAATCAGGTACTCTATCTTTGAAAATGTACTTCCTTTTTCTTTCTTTCTGGACCATCTTGAATCCAAAAACTGAAGTGTTGCTGTTGTTGCAAACCAATACAGTATGGCGGGTGTTACGACCGGCAATGTCGAGTATTTGGCGAATGCGATTCATCAAGTCACAAAATCTGCATAGGATGATGAACTCAGGATAGAAGCTGCACTTCAGGTTTTTGCATTGAATAAGTACTCTTACCAGGAAATAGTTCCACATTGGATCAGAAATGGTGATTTGCTCCAATAACATTGTTGGGGGTACTTTATACTTACAACATTTGATAAATTAAGGATCTTCGATTGCTTTATAATTTGGCATAAAGATAATAACGTTTATAGTTTTTGTCGTTTTGGCCTTATTCTTTTTTTGGGATAAATTTAACCCTTAACCTATATCTTTTTGACAAATAGCTTATTTTTTAACATCATGGTAACTGAATCGTTAAAAATTTAATGATGATATATATGTGGAATATAATTTTAAATGAAATGGAATGTAACCTATCAAATATATATATATATGAAATATAATTTTATTCTAATATAAAAATATAAAACAATTAAAATTCAAATAAAATATTAAAAATTAATTAATTTTAAAATAAAATATTATTAAACATTCTTAATCCTAACTACGATAAAATCAAAATCTTATTCGAATTGTGTTTATATTTTTATTTTAGAATTTGTAATCATGGTGTATTGTAATTATTTTTTATTTGAGATGTATAAACAAATAAAAAATAACGGGAATAATATTATATAAATAAAATATCATAAACTAATATAATATTTCATTTTTTATTATATAATAAATATTTTAAATGTCAAATTCTAGACAAAAATTTAAATAATACAAAATCCATCATATTTAATCTTAAATATTACATACAATAAACCAAATTTACGGGAAAAAAAAGGTTTTCATGAGACAATTGTGTCCCAATAATTATGTAGAAATTTTAAAAAATATGTTATTTATTTTTTAATTTTAAAATATAATAAAAATATAAACACAATTCGAATAAGATTTTTATTTTATCGTAGTTAGGGTTAAGAATATTTAATAATATTTTATTTTAGAATTAATTAAATTTTAATGTTTTATTTGAATTTTAATTGTTTTAAATTTTTATATTATAATAAAATTATATTCCATATATATATATATATGTATTTAATAGGTTACATTCCATTTTATTTAAAATTATATTCCATATATATATCATCGTTAAATTTTTAACGGTCCAATCATCAAAGTTAAAAAATAAGCTATTTGTCAAAAAGATATAGGTTAAGGGCTAAATTTATCCCAAAAAAGAATAAGGGCCAAAACGACAAAAACTATAAACGTTAAGGGTTAAAATTATATTTATGCCTTATAATTTTGGGAAAGTATTGTTAGAATTAAACCAAATAAAAAACTAAATTGTTTCACAACATAAAGAAAATAATAAAAAAGAAAATGAATTAAAAATAAATTATGCCTTTGAACACTAAAAAAAACCAATTAAGTTATTGAATCAAGGAATTAAATCATTTAAGTCCTTTGACTAATTTTAATTATTAAATCTTGATAATTTTTCCAGATATTATTGTGACTATTAAATATTGATAATTTTTTAGATATTATCGATACATGATACATAATAATTTTATCATATTGTATTTATAAAAAAAATCAATTTTTATACATTTTTAAGCCTTTTTAAGAAATTTTAGAATATTTAAAGTTTTTTAAATAAAATAAAAAATTTGAAAATATCAAGTGAAGACATTGTGACACGTTGTACTGTAATAATGAATCAAAAAAATTATTCAAATTTAATGGTCAAAATTGATAAAAAGCTTAATTGATTTAATTTCTTAATTTAAAGACTTAATTTTTCGATTTAAGGGTTTAATTAAGTGAAAAATTTAAAAATTTAATTAATTTTTTTTAAAAAAATTACTAACTATTAAGTCTTGAATTTTTAAAATTATATAATAATTATTAAATTTTAATTTTATTATAAAATTATCATTAAACTGTTATTTTAACCACCCTTAACAATTATTAGAGGGTGACATAGTAATTATCTTTTACAATAATATATTTATCATATATGTCTACATATTTTGAATTCAAAAATCAATATCTTACTTCCATATTAAAAAGTTAAAAGTTTTACAGACACGTCATCAACTTAATAAAAATAATGATTCAACACTTAAAATGTAATAAAATGATAACATAAGAGATTAAAACATTAATGTTTGAATTATAATTACCCTATTCTCTCCCATTTTTTTATTCCCTTATACATTTATTTTTATAAATTAATTTATTTAAAAATTTAATTTTTATTTTTAAATATTTATATTTTATTCCTAAATTTTAAATTTTAACTCTAATTCCGTACGTGTAAAACATAATTCTTTATAAATCGGTGAAAAATAAAATTAAACAAACATTAGTGACCTTGAGGTAATTTACCCAAACTAATAAAATATATTTTAGGATATTATTATGGTAATATCAATCGTTACCACCAATCGGCGACCGACAAAGCCGCCGCAAAACTAAAACAGAAGTTTGCAATTACAAAGCAAAGAACAAAAACTGAAACAAAAGAACCGATCTTGTAACAAAAACAAAGTCTCAAACTTTTGAAATTCAAGGGACTGCTCACTGTCATCAATAACCATTAAATTTAAGGTAATTCTCTCTGAATCTATTGTTTCTCGTAAGTATAAACCAAACCCTAATCTGGGATTTTCTTAGATTTTTTTTTTGACTCACTATTCGGTAGTTTCTTGTCGATTATCTAACCAAGTAGATTTTCCGGGAAAATTTTGGTTAAAAGGGTTCTCTTTATTTCTGCAATTAGTTCATCAGATCCTGGTTTTGTTCAAAATGAATAAAGAAGAGGTTATTTGTGTTAGTACAGGGTTGGACCGAGGAGAGGCTGCCCCATCGGAAAATTTGAAATTCGTATATGATTTATATTTTTTATGGATTTTCTATTAAAAATCTATTTTCGCATCATTTCGGATATGAGAACCCTTAGATTGTTAAGAACATTTATTCATGTTAGGGTTTAATTCAAATTTAAGATTCGAAATCGGGTCTCTTTGCCTTTTATATGTTCATCAAGGGTTTTCTATTATTTGTAGTCTACTAATTGTTGTGCGTCAAGATTTGCATTTGTAGATATGAATTGTAAAATTGGTCTAGAATTGAACTATTTCCGTGTTATCCGAAGGAAAATTTTGATCTTTTCCTTTCTGCAGAAATTTAGGCCGCTGCCGATGTGCCTTCGTTGCGGTAAATGATATCGGTTTTGCAATGGATGAGTTACCAGAGCACTTGATTTGGGAAATTTTAGGAAGGATTATGAAAACTGTGGATCGGAACTCTGTTTCGTTAGCGTGTAAACGTCTTTACGAATTGGATAACAAACAGAGAATTTCTCTTCGAGTTGGGTGTGGATTAGATCCTGCGAATGAAGCTTTGGCTTCCCTTTGCAATAGGTTTCCAAACTTGACAAAAGTAGAAATCAGTTACTCTGGTTGGATGTCCAAACTCGGCAAACAAATGGATGATCAAGGGCTCTCGATTCTTGCCGGTTACTGTCCTTTACTAAATGATCTCACTTTAAGCTATTGCACATTTGTCACCGATGTGGGCCTTCGTTACTTGGCTTCTTGCTCGAAGCTTTCAGCTTTGAAGCTGAACTTTACCCCGAGAATTACCGGTTGTGGCATACTATCCCTTGTTGTAGGATGCAGAAGCCTCACTGTTCTCCATCTTATTCGCTGCCTGAATGTTAATAGTGTTGAGTGGTTAGAATATCTTGGCAAGCTCGAAACTCTTGAAGATCTGACTATTAAAAATTGCCGAGCGATTGGGGAAGGTGATTTGATAAAGCTAGGACTAGGTTGGAAAAAACTAAAACGCTTGCAATTTGAGGTGGATGCTAATTACCGGTATATGAAACTTTACGACCGATTGGCTGTGGATGAATGGAAAAGACAGCGGATTCCATGTGAAAATATGCAGGAACTTAGCTTGGTAAATTGCATCATCAGCCCTGGAAGAGGTCTGGCTTGCGTATTAGGGAAGTGTCGGAACTTGGAGAAAATTCACTTGGACATGTGTGTTGGAGTAAGAGACGCCGATATCGTAAGCTTAGCACAAAAGTCTAGTAATCTTCGGTCAATATCCCTCCGAGTTCCTTCTGATTTCTCACTGCCTTTATTGATGAACAATCCATTAAGACTAACTGATGAGAGTCTAAAAGCCATTGCTCAGAACTGTTTGATGCTTGAAACGGTGCGGATATCGTTCTCCGATGGAGAGTTTCCTTCATTCTCATCGTTTACTTTAAATGGAATTCTTAGTGTGATCCAAAATTGCCCGGTTCGGGAACTTGCTCTTGACCATGTCTATTCCTTCACTGATGTTGGAATGGAAGCTCTATGCTCAGCTCAGCATTTAGAAACCCTGGAGCTCGTGAGATGCCAAGAAATAACCGACGACGGGTTGCAGCTAGTAAGCCAGTTTCCCTGTCTCCGTGTTCTACGACTGAGCAAATGTTTGGGGATCACCAATGACGGGTTCAAAACTCTCGTTGGCTCGTACAAACTGGACTTACTGTCTGTTGAGGATTGCCCTCAGATTTCTGAAAGAGCAATCTACGGCGCCGCTAGATCGATATCGTTTCGGCAAGATTTGTCATGGATGTATTGAACTTTTTACAGACTTGAGGTAAGTACAATGACTTCGCCGTCGTTTTCGATTTCAATGAACATTTCTAGATATTGCATCCGATTCTTGCATCATCTTTACATCTGACAGTTTGGTAATGGCAATGTATATAATTTGTATATGCTGATTTGCAGTATTGATTGTTGAAAATGCCATCTTTTGGTAAGCAAAATGTGAAGAAAATATGTATTAATGCTGGCCATTGACGAAGTTAACTATAGAAATATAGCAGTATTTTAGGTGCATGATACATATATCAAATGAGCTAATTCGAGACTTGCTTAAGCGATATTAAGCTGATAATATAGCTAGTTTGAGACATGTTTTAGAGATATCAAGTTGATTATCAACCCGGCTCGAGTAAAAAAATTTAAATAAAGTTTGAGTTTAAAATATGACGCTTTAACTCGAATAATTTAAATTTTTTTATTTGACTCAACTTGATCAAATGTCGATTATCAACATTTTGTTGGATTAAAATGCAACTTATATAGATCTTTGTAGTATCCGATTCGTATTAATAAACTAATAGAATAAATTGATACATGTGGTTAAACCCAAGAAATTGAACCCATGATCGTTACACTAAGATAATGCGAGTTTACGATATAATAACTTATATGGTGTATTTTTTATGGTGTAAGATTTAAGATTTAAGATATAGAAAATAAGGGTTAGGGTTTGAAATTAAATTTTTTAAAAATTTTTAGGGAGACATGAAAGAATGCATGATAAAAAGACAGAGGATACTCAACATAAATCATCTTATTTCAATGGTTAAGAGAATAATTTTTGTTTCTGGAAACTATAAATTCAAGTATCAATATTTATAATAATTAAAAAATAATATTAAATAATTAAAAATATATTTTAAAATAAATATTATTTGAGTGTCATGCCTTAGGAGTAGGATTAGCCATTAGGTGCTTCTAAGTCAAGTTTGCCGTATTATTAAAGACTAATTTATTGATTCTTCCCATGAAAAAGACAACTGGTTCAATCATAAGCACAGGGATTCATTGAATGAAATTAGAGGCAGTCACACACCAACAATATCAATATTCGAACAAGTTTAGGGTTTACTTTTAATTAAAGTTTCGAATATAAATTTAGAAGATAAATAAGCGTTTATAGAAGTTAGATTTTTTTATTATTTTAAAAGTTTTTTTTGAAGAAAAATGATAAATAAATAGGTGTTTAAAATTAAACGTGAATTATTTAGGATTATTGTTGCTGATAAATAAGTGTCTCACTGCAACAAAAATCGAATATAAAACCTTGGTAAAAAAATATTTTAAGGTGTAACAAAAATTCCATTCAAGTTAGATTTTTTACGTCAAACCAAAGTCTAATGTCATGCTTGAAAAGTGGCAAAGAACATTGATCCCATATCTGAAAGGAAAAGGGAGATCTTGAGATATATATACGGTGGCGCTACACATTTTATCAAACATGATTTTTAAGAAGAAGGTAATGACCTCGTGATAAGTAACATCTAAACGACCCTAATAACCGTGACAAGAGATCAATCATGAAGGTAATGGCCTGTGACACTAACAATAGAAGTAATTTTTTAAATCTAATTTATTTAATTTTATACTATTAAAATTGAATCTTTTTAATTCATTAAATCAAGTGATTGATTGTTACTTGTGTCTGCAACTACGTTGTCCTTGTTCCACTGTTCCCAAACACGAGTAGCATCTACTTCTATTCGCCATATCCAACAAGTCTCCATCCATGTCTTGGTTTTTCTCATGAGTATTGGGTCACAATAATTGAGGAGGTACGATGACTGACTTGGTGCAATGGCTTACTCAGGTCTTGTCCTACATGGGAAAAAGTAATATATTTATTACAATGAATTTTAATATTATAAATAAAATAAATAAAATTTTATAGTATTTAATTTAAATTAATTGATTAATAAATTAAATATTAATAATTATAAATAATATACTGTTTATACATATGACTCTTAAATAATAATCAATTGTATCCGGTTGTGTTTCACGTTGTTGTCGAGATCTACGAACAAGATTATTTTTATAAAAATCGTATTTATTGATAAAAAAGTGATAATAATATATTATTGTATTAGTTGATCGAGTATTAATTCATTTGATCTTGTTGATACCGTAACATTTGAGACGTCGTTACACCGTTGATAATGTATTAGACGGTAAATATTAGAGTGTAAATCATTTGCCCATTTCTCATGCCTCCATTTATACCCTCACTTTAAATTAGAGGGTTTAGGGTTTAGGGTTCTAAGTTAGGGGTTTTGGTTAGGGTTTAGGGAATTAGGGGTAGGGTGTGTGTTTTAGGGTGTAGGGTTTAGGGATTAGAATATAGAAAATAAGGGGTTAGGGTTTAAGATTTAATTTTTTACAAAAAATACAAAGGAGACATGAAGGGAGGCACAAAAAAGAGGCCGAGGATTTTTGTTCGTAAATATTAATGGCCTTAATCACTTGTAAGTGTATTTTTAAGGGTAATTATTTGATATACTGATGGTAAAAACTAAAAATCTTCACAAGCGTTTTAAATTTAGGGTTCAAAAACTTATAGTGAATTTAGGGATAGTGATTGATTTTTATAATTTATAGTTATAATTTAGGGTTTAGATCAAAACCTAAACCCTCATCATAAGTTACCCTAAAAACTAAGCACTAACATTAAAACCTTAAATTATAGAAGTTTAGCAAAATCCGAATTTAAATGATACTCTATAATGATCTTATTCTTAGTGTTGCATAGAGAATATTATAAGTATGGACGGAAGCAAGATTTTACGTTAAACTGTGAATTTATAAAATGCTCAAAACCCAAAAAATAAAATATCGCCATCCACCGTAAACAGTAACCCGATACAATAATAATACTGAACAAAACCTAACACCAAACCACTCTCGTAATTTTATAAAAACATTCAACACACTTAAATTCGCAACTTGTAATATATTTAATAATATTAACCTTAATTATCGGAGGTGATTCTGGACATGTACATATTAAATAAAAAAAAATAAGACAACTTATCATATTATTTACCATTGAAATGATATAAGATATTGTTCATACGATTCTTACAATGATATGGAAACTGTTCTTATCAAGTTTATGCAGAAAATGGACATTCTTAAAAAAAGAGAAAAATACAGACAAAGTAGAGACTGACCAAGACACTTCATCCCTTGATTATGGCTATTGCCAAATACCAAAAAAATAAGGCTGAAAAGCTCCAAAGATTTTTACATATTGTGACAGTACATTTTATTATCTTCTCGTGTAGTCCCTGCATGAAACTATGGCTCATTAGTTCAGAAGTTGCATGAAAATATATAGAGATACATACGGTCTTTATTTGATACACTGTCGTCGTATGTCTTATTAAAAACCTCCCTGAATCTAGATCGAAAAAAAAGAGTACAAATAATCAAAAGACGAGAAACATATAACGAGACACTCGATTCTTAGATTTCATTAAGAAACCATGTTCCTTACCCTTATCGATAATAAGAAAATATCGCTATATATAATTCTCAGGTTTATGGAGGTTTCTAACGAGGTTTACAACCGTAGATTTAGGTTTTTGTATGATTTTTTTATATATAATAAAAATTATAAATTCGTCAAACACAAATATATATACGTATTTGTGTGTGTGTGTGTGATCAATAGAATCTAAAGAAAGATTTCAGTGAAAAAGATGATGATGTTCATTCTAATTCTAGAAGACTTCGGTTCGAACACATGTATCTGCAAGGTGTATACGTTATTAAAAAATTAAGAAAAAAACATGAATATATAAGATATGATCAAGTTACACAATGTAAAACTCTCTAGTTTTTATCGGGGGGTTTTCCGATCGTTGGGTGACTAGAACGGATAACTCGGATTAACTCATTTTCCCCCAAACGATAATCTTTACATAAACAACTGTTAATTCGAGCCATCCATTTTAATCATCCAACGCTCCAAAAAATATAAATTTTAAAAAATTTTATATTATGTAACTTGATCTTATCCCTATAAATCAAATCACAAAAATGTCGAAACTAAAAAAAACTTCTATAAAGAAACAAATTAACAATTAACCTAGGAAGGAAACATTAGAAATCTAATGGACTAGGTAAACATGAACGAACATAATTTTATATACGAGAGTGCAAACTATTAGAAATTTTATTAAAAATAATATTTTAAAAGACGTAATTATCTCTCTAACACCCTTCTATCCGTCCCTGCTTCTCTATCTCGTATTTAAATCCGAAAAAGATGGACATCATCCTAAGAAATGATGATGATTAATAAGAACGACAAGAACACGTGAGATGGTACAACAAACAAACAAACATGTATTCTTTTGATGTCTTAAAGTTTCAGTCATTTGATGAACGTACATAACCAAAGCTTTAGTTCCAACCAAACTCTCTTTAATCAGAAAGACCAAAGTCTATAAGGCAAATGGAACACAACTTAGTGTCCCACTAAATCTGAATCAGACAGCATGCAATCTATGGAAGGTACAAAGAAACCATTGATTAATGCAGCACAAGAAATGCAAAATCTCAAAACTAGCCTTGCAATCATCTTCAGAAAAGTGGGGTACTTGTTAAAGTGTTGTTATTGTTAAGGTTAAACAAAACAATGGTTAATATTAAACGGGTCGGTCCAAGTGATAAGCAGCTTAGTATCGTTTAAGTAAGTCTCAAGTTTTAAGCTTTATATATATAAAATATTATCTCTACCAAAAGATATAAGTCGATCCAAATTAATTAAGATAAAGTCTCGGAAATAGAGAGGATAACGATAAAAATTGTTAGTTTAAAGATTAATCCAATTGAGCAAATGGCAAGGGGAAACATTAAAATATTACCTAAGGTGATGAAACCTTAAACATTCAACAATCATTTGTATATTTTATATTTGCAAACATGGAAAAGTGTATGATTTATGTATGTCATGTGACCATTCATGATTGCACAAAATCTGAAAAAAATTAAAAAATGCTACCATCAAGGAAAAGTTGTCATGGAGAAACTGATTTAAAAAAATTAAATTATTCGACTCGATATTAAAAAATTTAACTCGTTTTGACTTAACTCATAATTTTATAAACTTGATTTTACTTGAAAATTTTCAAATAAAATTTGAGTTAAAAATGTAAATTTAAATAACTTGAAATTTTTATTAATTAGATGATTGCTTTTCAAGTTCAAATTGAGTCTTTCAATTCTTCCCAATATATTATGTATATCATATGTGAAAATATGAAGAAATATATATATGAGATAGGATCACGTTACACGGTGTAAAATTCTATAAGTTTTACATGTTTTTTTGGATTGTTAGATGATTGAAACAGATGACTCGGGTTAACTATGAAGATTATCACTTGAAGAAAACATAAGGAGTCAATTTAGCCATCCGTTTCAGTTCTCCAACAATCCAAAAGTAGGTAGAACTTAAATTTTTTTACGCTATGTAACCTGATCCTCTCTCTATATAGTATACAGATATTGAAAACCATTTAAATTGAAATCAATTTGCATTATAACATTATAAGTTTGTACAGAAACTCGAAAACTCACATCGCCTTGATTTGAATTTCATAAACTCGACTCAACTAAAAAAAATTAAAATCATAAAATAGGTCTCGTAAATTCTACTAATTTTAAATTTTTTGACTCAACTAGATGCGATCGAACGCTCGGCCTATTTTCAGTCAGTTTTTTCTTAAATCTGGGCAGCTTCTAGTTGTTACCTAGCTAGTTAGTATAAATGCAAATTAGGGTTCCTTAAAGTTGTAGATTTTGGGTGTGAGCTAAAGGAAAATAGGTAAACAATTGGTTTTGATCTGTTGTTTTTTATGTTAGTACTGCTCAGTAGTTCAGAAATGATCTCATGAAATGAAAATAACAACATGACTTCCTAGATCTAACATTTCTTCGAGCGAAAATCGTATTTTTTTCTCGACAAATATGATTTTATTAAGAGATTCGAACGAAAATAGGTATCGAAACTAAGGATGAGAGAATAATTTACCCCATGCCGGTAGGAAAAGAATCAAGAAAAGTGAATGGTGGAGCTGGATTCATCACTTCCCTTGCCTTGAGTAGCCTTCTTTTTCTTCTTCTTATAAGGGATGCCCCTTGCCTTAGCTTGACACTCCCGGACTTCTCGAAGATAAACACGAATCGCCCCGCTAGCGAAAGGGTTGGTCTCCGGTGATCCTCCGTTCTCTTCGTAAGCTGCTCGAAGCCGACCGATAAGGGCATCTAGGCTGCCCCATGCTTGCCTAAGGGGACAAGTGCAAGGTGCAGGTGGTTCAGGCTGTCCATAGAACATGCAACTCTGGAGGTGAACCTTGGTTTTTCCGAACTGGTCTAGATACCGAAGGAAATCTAACACATGGTTGAAGTTGCACTGAGATAGTGGGACTGGTGGCCTTTGGTTTTTCAAGTACTGTCCGAAAGTGTTCCAATCCCTTCTTTTCTGTGACTCGTACCGACTCGGCGTCGGCGGGTGATCACCGGGATTATTAGCCCTCGATGATCCTTCAGCTATATCCTTCCCTCTTTCGGTCGACATGTCGACGAGATTGACGAGAGAATTAATTATCCTTTGCTAAATAAGGCAAGGAATTATAAGGGGTGAATGGGAGAGAGGTGAAAGGAATAGTCGAAGGAAGAGAGTGGAGGGAAATGAATTCCACATCACGGGAGCATGTTAGACATGCCATTGGGCCATGACCAACATGTTCTCTTTCTTAAACACTGATATTCGATTTAGGGATGAAACTAAGATTTAAGGTCGGAAGAAAATATAAATATTTAAAAGTAAAGGAAGAAATTAAAAAAAAAAAAGCTAATTTTTGAAAAAAAATTAAATAAAAAGACAAAAGTAAAAAAAAACTTTGGGGCTACTGTCGCTCCCCACCCCTATGTAGCTTCGTCACTGATTCAATCATTGGTCAATTAATCCGGGTCTAATATGAGGTGATTCTCTCAATTCAGTTTTTTTTTTTGACAAAATCAATATTCGAACCTTGATGTTACTTATAAGATCTAATGTCTCGACCAGGGACGAAACTAAGATTTAGAGTTAGGGAACAAAATATAAATGTTTGAAAATGGAGACGATAAATTCATAGATAATTTTTTTTAAAAAATTAAATAGGTCAAAAATAGAAACGATAAATTCATAAAAAAATTATATATAAACGATTATCACTCTCCATCCCTATATAATTCTGTCTCCAATCTCGTCTTACTAAATAAACTGATTATTGTTTTTTTTTTTCTTTTCTTTTAATAATATACTTCTTGTACCTTAATACTGTCTCTACAGTTTCCTATCAATGCACACAATAATTGTATCTTTCTTTGTCGACAAGAAACATTATCATGTTAACTTTGAAGCCCTAATCACCATCAAACCCCGAAAATCTCTCCCTGTTGATATTTAGGGTTAAAAATATATTTAATCTCTTATTTTTATTAAAAAAATAATGAAATTTAAAACGATAACGATAAATATACGATCATACAGTCAAAATAAAAAAATATCAAATTGAGACGTTTCATCTCTTATAATTTAAATCTTAATATTTTACCTTAAGAATGTATCTCTTTACTTAATAAAAATATACACCGAATTTTACGTGAGAAACTCTTTTAAAAAAATCACAAGCAAAGAAGACAAATTTAATAATATCGAAAAAAAAAATACAAAAGGATCGTGACTTTACACGATCTGTATGATATTCGACTATATTCTAATTGTATCTATTTATAGGGATAGATAATTATAAATAAATTCTAATCAAACCAGATTGTCTATTTTAAACCGTATCGTATGTAAATTTTCACCAAGATGTCGGACCACAAACTTTTTATATCGGAATAAAATAAAATTCGAATGTCGTAATCTTTAATATATATTTTTATCGGTTTAAATTATAAATTATATTTAATTCATCAAACTCGTTACTCATTAAACAAGGCTTAGATGTGAATGAGATCTACTATTGGGATCTGTCTTTGCTTTTTGTGCTGTCCTTTTCACAGGCCATGGGGACATATACATTTTATGTACAAAACCCTGTAAGAATACATACCATAACTATGTACTACTCTCTTCATATGCAGAACCAAGCTTTCTTATTTGTATTCATTGTTCTGTTGTGTTAGGTTTTTGGGAACATAACCACACTGCATGCTGACTAGGGTGCTTAATACCGGGTACTGGTTTTCGGGTATCCAATTCTTTGGGTATTTATTTATCAGCTTATGTCTCGTTTATTATATTGGAGAGATTATACGGTGAACCCTGTTCACCACGTCATCCATGGTCCAAGCAATCAGGACCGTTGATCTTTAAATAACTACCTAATAACTACCCATCCACTAAGTTTATGTAGGAAAGAGGTGATGATTCACTTGGATATCCGGACCGTTGAACCCTGTTCACCATGGATGACGTGGTGAACAAGTTTCATTGTATAATTTTTCATTATATTGGGTACCCAAAAAATTAGGTATCGAATACTCGGTTTTGAGTACTCGAAATACTGGATATCCGGTTTATCAGAGTATCTATTTTGTCGGCTCATGTTCCGACTCATTACATTCGAGTATCCCCCATTCAGATACCCATAAAATCTGGGTATCTGAAAAATCAGGTACAGAATACCCGGTTCATATTTTTAATTTTTTAAAATTCATAAAATTATTCTTTAAAAATTTTAAACTTAAAATTTAAAAGTATATAATACAAACATAAAAAGAGTTTAGTGATATAAATTTAGTTTTTGGAGAAAAAATACTAATAAACTTAAAATAAAAATATATTTTAAAAATTGTCGGATCGGATCGAGTACCGGTAAAGGAAAACCTTCGACCCATGTCTCGGCCCATATCCCAAAAAAATTATCAGGTTGAGTACTTAACCCATAAAAAACTTAAAATACCCGTCTATTTTATATCGGATAATTAGATAATCGAATCAGATAAATTAAATCGAATAATTTTAAACACCCATGATACTATCATAATCAATAGCCCCTTATAAAGTAGGCATAACTTCCATTTGCACTTCGTTTTTTTTCTCCTTCACTCATATTAGTTTAAAGCCCAAAGATCATTTAAACCCAAAATAGCAAATAATTGGATTTAATTTAAAGAAAAATAAAAAATTCTTAATTTCTCCCGGTAAAGGACTCACTCTTAGATTGAGTGGGGTTTCAGATTCGGGAACAGAGATAAAAAATTATTTTAAACATTAACAGGGGTTAAATATCAATTAAATATTTAAAATAAATAAATAAAAAGAAACACAAATTTTATTTGAATAATATTTAAAATAAAAAAATTATAATATCATTATACTAAAAATTTAAGAAGAGACATAAATTTGTGTACGGTGGGAGGAGCCTTTGCAAATCCAAATATTTTTTTATTGATATTTGAATATTAAAAAAATCAATTTTATATTGATATTAATAGTTTCAGTGGCGGATGCATGTAGCTGGTAGGGTGGGCCTGTGTTCACTTAAAATTTTTAAAATTTATACATTCGTTTTTAATTTTTAAAAATTTTGTGAATTAGTCCTTAATTTTTTTAAATATTTAAGAGTTGTTCCCACGTTGAAATTTTAAAACTTTATGTATTTCCACCTTCAAATATTTTTCTAAATCCATCACCGAATAGCTTATAATTTTGAATTTAGTACCTATATCATGGATGGAAGCCAAACTAAACAAATCATGCCTATTAACCAAGAATGTTTTCTAATTCTTAAAAATCTTAAAAAAAGATAAATATATTTTTTAAAATCGAACGAACCCTTAGGATCTCAACCGAGTATTATCGATTAGAGTTTGACTCAATCTCTCATAATTTTTTTGTTTTTTTTAAAAAATATATATGTATAATTATAAGGTAGTATTTGCTCATTTTTTTAACCTTAAAAACACACACCTTACATATATGGTGTTCGAACATAAGTCACCTAAATAAAATGCTTATTTTTTTTGTCGACTAGTCATGTAACACCCTAAACACGAGTCAAAAGTGATGCAAACCACAACTATGAAACAAGAACACACCAAAGACAAATATTCTTTTAAAACTAAACTATATTTGAAGCAAATGGTTTGGATTCCTTGCTATGATGTGTAGGAAATGGATTATATCAAAATAGTAAAAAATGGTGGGGATTTTGGCAAACGCATAATCGACCCGAAAAAAGTGTTTTTGTACGTAAAGATTCCAATATCCTACACTACTGCATGACATCGTTGGCGTTTGTTGATCATTTGTTCGGCTTTTAACATGCTCTTTTTCTGACCATTACGAACCAATGTAAAAAAGGACATGAACATGCACCTTGTCGGGATTGGTTTGGCATCATCATCATCTCTTTATTTGCACGACCAGGTTTCTTCTCTAATATTTTTTTATTTTCACCTCTATGTTTTACATAGTAAATCGAAGAGGATGTAAGAATTAAGAGTTCGAGAAGAAATGTGATTCGTAAAGATTTTTGCGGAAAAAGTTTATAACGTTTTCTCTATAAAATATTATACGTTGTCAGAGACAGAATTATAGTGGAGGGATGATCGCTCACCACTTTTTTTTAGTTTAAATGTTTTAAAAATAATTTATTTATAATTTTATTTTTATTTTTAAATATTTATATTATATATATATGTATAAAAGTGAAAGGATTTTTATTTTTTTTCGCAAAGCAATATAAAATTTTATTATTAAAAATGCTGTAAATCTTGTCACCTCTAATTATCTAATCACAGTTAAGCCAATCATGCTTCTCTCAAATCTTGTCTTCCATTGCTCGTTTTATTATATAATATATATACACAAGAAAGATGTAGAAGAGAGAGAGAGTAATGATTTACTTGCGTATAGTAAAAGTATTTAAATTTTATATACTTTTAGATTATTAAATAATGAAATTAATAATTAAAATTAATGGTAAGTTATACAAAGATTATATTTTAAAATGAATTAAAAAGTTAATTTTAATCATTTATTTCATTTATCTAATGATAAAAAAGTATAAAATTATGAGGTTTATATTTCGTGTAAGTGTATATTAAATATAGGGTTAGGATCTATTTACACAGTATAAAACTTAAAAAGTTTTATATATTTTTTGGGTCATTAGACGAGGGAAACAGATGACTAATATAACTCTTTATTTTTTTTGTCAAGTGGTAATCTTCACATATTCTACTGTTAATCTTAATCATCTATTTCACTCGTCTAACGATCCAAAAAACATATAAAACTTAAAAGTTTTACGATGTATAATTGAATCTTATCCTATGTATAACACATACTTGAGGAAGATATAGAAACCTTTACATTTTGAGGGCTATAAATCGTCTACCTTTTTCTCGTACCTCTATTTGTGTCACCGCTTCAAATATATTAGAGGGTTTAGGGTATAAGGTTTATGGTTTAATGTTAAGGTTATGGTTATGGTTTAGGGAATTAGGGGTTGGGTATATTTTTTAGGGTGTAGATTTTAGGGTTTAAGATATAGAAAATAAGGGTTAGGGTTTAAAATTTAGTTTTTTAGAAATTTTCAATAGGAGACATAGATGAAGGCATGATAAGGAGCAAAAGATTTTTACTCAATTTTGAGAGTTTTTTTTTTTGCAAAAAACAGTCTAGACCATCCTTCAAGGGTAAAAATTATTAGGTGTGTTGGGACCGCTGACACACCCCATGGCGCAGCGGAACAAAATTACGACGGTCTTTCTAGTGATCCATGTACGTTTAATCCGAAATCGGGAGGAAGAGATGCGATGACTTACATTGGGTTCCTTGATAAGCAGCAAAAACAACAATTGGATTTGCGACAATCACGATCGTTCAACAATTCGAATCTTTAGCCTCCACGAATATCGTCTCGGCCTCTACTCAGTTCACCCGGTTGATAGAGCAAAATCTTGAAAAACTATTTTTCATGATTCTAGGGTTTGAGAATTCGAAATTCTCTATTGTGGTTGCTAGACCAAAGATCCTTTATATAGATGTAACCCTAGGTATAAGAGTTTGATTCCGAATTTGTTTATAGGAAATAATTACTTTAATTATTTCCTTAAATTTCGGAATCTATATTTAATTCGAATTTAAAAGGGATATAATTACTTTAATTATATCCTTTATTTAAAATTCGGGATTAAATATAATCTACTTATACTTATATATATTTTTGCTTCTTTTCAACCATTGAGTGTGACCCTATAGGCTCATTGTAACGTTAGTAATAATATTAGAACAATTCTAATATTACAAACAATGAGTGACATCTAGCAATATATCATTGTCATCTAAGTTACAAGAGATCATGATTCGATGTATCATGTCCGTGACCAACTATCTTAATATATTATATCCTTTTGTCCTTTTATATCTTTAATAGGCACAAGTCTTGGAATAGTCACACTTGTATAGCCTATTTTAATGTTTCTTGATATCTAGAGTGAACTACTTTTAATGAATAATTTGTGATATCTCATATCAACATATTCAAGCATGGCCATGCATTTCTAGTCTCACTCAATCAAGTGGCCTTTGATATATTTTCCTATTATGTAGGAAGGACAAATCCTATCTTGATCATTCACATCTCACTACATACATTGTAATATGTCCAATGTCAGTTTTTATAGTGTAACTAATTACGAGACACGTTTAACTGCATCAAAACATAAAACAACATATGTTGAGATAGTAATTATCTCAAGTCTAAGGATCATACATATAGTTGTCATTTTGAGCAATATCGTGACCGTCACATAATAATCCAAGATATATGCTCATAGTGGGTCAATCCAATATATTATTCTCTACTAATATATTCATATATTAATTCTGACATCTCTATGTCAATGACAACTCATTGTCATCAATTAATCACATGTTAGTCTTAAGCGTATTATTATTGTCCATACCCATAATAATACTTGACTAAGGATCTTTTAATAATAATACATATATTATTATATGAACCTTATTGTTTCTTAGTTTATGTTATATATTGACACATATATCTGAAAACAATTATGTAATGATTTTATCAATAAAATTGGTAAATAAAAGTATCCTTACAATCATCATATGATTGGTCTTTGGGTATACTCTAACAAGGTGAACCCTGTTCACCATGTCATCCATGGTCCCAATTAATCAGGACCGTTGATCTTAATTTTTTTTCCAAGTGAATATCACCTCTTTTCTACATGAACTTAGTGGGTGGGTAGTTATTAGGTGGTTATTTAAAGATCAACGGTCTTGATTACTTGGATTATGGATGACTTGATGAACAAGGTTCACCTAATAATCTCTCCTTCAACGGGTTACCAAAAATGGTAATTTAGCAAAAAAAAACAAAACACAACTCGCATCCAATTCGCCAAAAGACCATTCTTGGCTCAAAAATTAGCACACGATCAAACTTAGTATACCACTTCAAACCACGATTATGAAACAAGACTGACCCCCTTAATGTTGCTGTACTAAAGAATGCACCGGTCGTGCCGGTGCCAAGACCCTTGTATTCCACGACAACACCCTCATCCCTTGCTGTTTATGTCTCTGTTCCCTCACCTTGACAAAACCACCCGGGTCAGAACAAACATCAGTTGTTATAGGTAGGATTAGGATTATATAGGATTTGTCTACAAAAGATGAATGATCAAATTATGTTGTTCTAAAGTATAGAGAATAGATCTAAAATGTAAGCATAATTGAGGGACTAAAAACAGATTTGACCCAAGTTTTCAAACTTTCTGAAAAGGAGAAAAATATGTGAAGCAAATCAGTTGGTTGTCTTAAAATCCACTAATTGATTAAGTTATCAAAAATTTTCATGTTATACAACTTTATGCGAGTTTGAGTCTTAACAATTGTCTTTAAAATATAACACCTTTTTACTTAATAAAAAAAAAACAGAAAAAGCGTTGCTAACGTTTGATTGAATATTTATTTTGATCTATATTTTTTTAGATGAATATTTGCTTTATATTCAATCTTTAATTAAATCCTAAACTTTTTATTTTGGGTAAAATTAATCTATCTACATATGAAAAATGTTAATTAACTAACAGTAAATGATTTAAAATGACGTAATAAACTTATTTAATAGTGCATGTTGACATGACATTATTGTATAGACAAATGTATTGATTTGAAAGAATGTCACGTAAACCATTTATTTATAAAATTATATAAAATATAAAATTATTGTTTGCTAACATTTCATTCTATCAAGTCATTTGAACTTGTTTATTATTAGTTAACTAACAGTTTTTAACTACAAAGAGATCATTTTAATTCAAAATAAAATATAAAAAATGATATTTATTCGAAAGTTAAAGTACGTTTTCTGATATTATAACTAATAAAAAATGGGTTGGTTGCCTTGAAATGGATGCTATCAAAATAGCAAAAGTGAATTATATGAAAAGTGATTTGTACGGTAAAGATTCCAACATCCTACACTAATGCATGGCATTGTTGGCGTTTGTTGATCATTTGTTTGGTTCCTTCCATGCTGTTTTTCTGACCATTACGAACCAATTCAAAACAGGACATGAACATGCACCTTGTCGTGATAGTTTTGGCATCATTATCATCTCTTTATTTCCACTTCCATAATTCTTCATTAATTTTCTGCAAGATTATTTATTCGTTTATTTTTACCTCGATTATTCGTAGTAAATCTTGTCACTTCTAACTATCTATTCGTGGTCAAGCCAATCATGTCTTCCATTGGTCGTATGTTATTACATAATATATGCTCCATAGGGTAATGTTTTGCACCACCCAAAAACCTCCACAATCACATTCCTACAACCATACATTGATGAATTTAAAGGGTCTTGGGGCCTGATCAACATTTTCCGACAAAAGTAGAGGACCGCCATTGATGGACAAAAGGTCTAAGTTGCACCTAAAATAGTGTCTCTACGCAGAAAAATTCTTGCTTGAAGACCACCTATCCTTCTTCGGAGAGATTGTCTCGAATTTGAAATCCATGAAGGTAAAATACGATCGAGAAGAACTAGATTCAGTTATCCCAGGAACGAAGTCAGTATTTAAGGGATAAAACATAAATATTTAAAAATGAAGGGAAAAATTTATAAATAAACTAAAATTTTAATAGAAAAAAGGTAAAAAAATACTTTAGGAGCAACGTAATTGCTTGACTTCATGTGCTCCTTTTATAACACTTTGTTCAGAATCATTAAAATTGATACCGTAAATAATTAAAATGTTTAATGATATATGATATCTATCGATCTGAATAAGAAACTCATTTTCCTAGATACTATTGACTCAAAAGGTACAAGTATTCACTCGAAGATAAACTTCTAACGGTGAGTATAGAGACACTTCTATCGTGATGAAAGAAAAAATTATTACATGAACCCTATTCACACGTTATCTATGATCTCAATCAATCAGATTTGTCCATTTCAGTTTTTTCAAAGGTGAATCATCACTTCTTACTTCATGTTATTAGTGGATGAGTAGTTATTAGAGAATTATTTAATGATAAACGGTCTTGATTACTTGGACCATAGATAACGTAGTGAACATGATTCATCTAATAATTTCTCGATCGAAAGACATGTCTTGTTGGGTTTCACAATCACAGATGTGTCTACGGCATAAGAGTGAGAACGACATGAGAAGGCACATAGACAATTAAGAGATCTATAAACTCAAGCACTCTGAATATTGCAATTTGAGTTAGACCCATAATACTGAGGGTTATCTGCATGTTTTCTACTGCTAGTTTACGTGAGTGATTTTGAGTTAAAGCTGTTACTTTTGATGAGATTACTATGTTACGATTATCGTCTTTTAGAGAACCGATCAATCAATACAGGGACGGAACTATATAAAAACGATGATTTTTTTTTTTTCTTTCAATTTTGTATATCATAGTCATCTTTGCAGAATAGTATAGCAAGGTAGGTTCAGACTCCTCTGCCACATACTCCATCACAGATAGAACTGGTATATAACGACAATATTAATCGCATTTTTAGACAAAACGCCACGATAAATATTTCATCCAGTGACGTTTTCTATAAACGTCGGAATATTAACGGCGTTTGAAAGACAAGCACCGCCATAGGTATAATTAATATGGCGTTTTTATTACAAACGCGACAAAAACAACAAATATTACTGACGTTTTTACAGCAACCACCCCCAAATTATTACTATAAAGTGATATTTTTTAAAAACGCCGTAAATACATGTATATTAGCGATGTTTTTTATACAAACACCACAATTTTTTTTACTAAAACGCGGAAAATTCTCACATGGAGGCTGATTTAGTGGCTTATGTATTTAATGTGTGAGACGTGAAGATATAGATGAAGTCAAAAACTTTTATTGAGGCAGTTCATTGTAAAAGTGGAGAGATTATTAGGTGAACCTGTTCACCACGTACGTCATCCATGGTCCAAGCAATCAGGATCGTTTATCTTTAAATAACCACCTAATAACTATTTACCCACTAAGTCCATGTAGGAAAGAGGTGATGATTGACTTGGAAAACAATTAAGATCAACGGCCCTGATTAATTGGGACCATAGATGACTTGGTGAACAAGGTTCACCTAATAATTTTTCGTAAAAGTGACAGTAATGTTATAACAACCTGATTTTCGGGCTACAAATTCGGGTGTCAAGTCTTGTTTTGAACACATTAAATTGAAGGTTAAATTTAGATTAAGAGAGAGGCCGGCTGTGAGGGGAGCACTCCGAGCTATCGCTCAGGGCCTCCGATCAATCTATACCCTAAATTTAATTATTTATATTTTTTAATTTTAATTTTTATAATTTATTAAATAAACAAATTAATTTAATAATTAAAATTATTTTTTGTTAGATAAATAAATAAATCTAATAATGAAAATAATGTGTTTGAAATATTAAGTTAATCGTTTAAACTAATGGGATGAATAAAAATTCTTTTTTTGATATCATTTCTTATCTTTAACACTAAAAAAATAAATTTTAAATCCTAACCCTAAATTATAAATCATAAATTCTAAACACTACACCAATACCTCAAACTTTAATATTAAATCATAATTCTAAATTCTAAACCTATTTCTTTTTTTATTGTTGGTGTATAAATAAGGCATTAAAAAATAAAAATAAAAAAGTTTTTGCTTAGGGCCTCAAAAATTTCTGAGACAACCTGTTTAGAGAAGTTTTTAACTAGACATATAATGTTTATTTTCGTTTTTAATAAAATCATATTTTTCAAGTAAAAAAATCTTTTTAACTAATTAATTTGTTATGAAAATAGGGAAATAAAGAAATTTCTATGGGATATGAATCCATAATGTATGAGTTAATTGCTCCATTCGTCTCTAAACTATGAAATTCATTCTAAATCAGTCCTTAGAACTTTTAAACATTTTGTTTTATTCTCAAAATATGAATCTTATTCTAGATCGGTCTCTCAAGCTTTTGAGAAATTCGGTTTCATCTTAAACTATGACTCTTATTATAAATTAACCCTAAAGTTTTTTGAATATTCTAATTTCATCCCCAAATTATCAATATATGCTAATCATATCTAAAGTTAATAAAATTGTTATAAAATTGCCAATTGTCATGAAACACCAATGTGTATTATGTTAATATGATGAAATATAGGCACCAATGTTAATATGATGCAATATAAACTATAATTTGATGATGAAATTGAAATATTCAAAAAGTTTGGGGCCAAGTTTAAAAGGAGGTTCATAGTTTGTGGATAACAATAGAACATTCAAAACTTTATGGATCAATTTAGAATGAAATTCATAGTCTGAGGATAAAATTAAAATATTTAAAATAAAGATCATAATTTAAAAATATGTGGTACAATTAACTTGTAATGCACTAAAAATATACACTAGAATTATTAAATTACATATTCTATTTTACTAATAATATAAACTTAAATCTAAAAAAATCAATTGATTAAATCTTGAATTAGAAGTCTTAACTGATTTAATCTTTGGAAAGGCCTTGTCTAGAAACTTTTTGCAATATTGTATTTTTTTACCAAATGAGATATTCTAAATCATAAATAAAGATAATTATTCGATTCAAATTCGAAAATTTATCTGATCCGACCTATAACCATCCCTAATTACATGACATAACTAGGTTTGTAGGGATCACTTTTGTAATTGGCAGGTACATAAAACATGTTACCATGTCAAAACTCAAAAATAAAGTCGGTCACTTTAGAATATTAAATATTTAAATTTTTGTCATTTTTCTATTTTAGTCTTGTGAGTAATAAGATAGGATTTTCATGATTCTACTTTATTTCTTTTATTTCCTCTTTTAGATGTCAATCTCAATTGACTATATGCAAATAACCATTTCACTTATTATTTATCTAGATTTTTTATAGTTTAATTTTATTTATTTTTAGAGAAAAATATATAAATAATTATTCGAATTTTGATTTTTCTCTAAAAAATCAACTTATTATTTTTTTATGGTATAGTGTAAGAAAAGTATTAATAAAATCATACACACGTATTGAGTTTTTATGGGACGACCGTCCTTTAACGAAATATATTAATAATATGTATAAACATATATTATCTTATAATCATCTTAAAATTATTAACAGAATATATTGATAATATGTATAAGTAGATACTACCTTATAATTATCTTAAGACTATTAAAATAATACATTAATAATTAACTCGCGATATATGATTTATTATCAGTGGTAGTTTTAGATAGACGCAACAGGAACGACCATACAAGCACCCAAAATAAAGGTCCAAAATAAAAAATTAAATTAAAATATGTAAAAAAATATAATTATGTGTATATAATACTTATCTAGAACTTAAAACATAAAAATCAATTTTTAGGTAAAAAACTAAAAATATTTAATTTTTAGATATTTTATTTAAATTTTTGTTACTGAAGAGGATAATCTAATAATATTTTTATATTAAGATAATTTTTTGAAGAAAAAAACTTATATATCTTTGAATAAATTGTACCGTACTTCTAAAATCTTTTAAAGTAATAATATTTTCAATAAAGCAAGGGTATCATTTTAATAAATTAGACAAAATCTTTAAACCGACTATATTTATTATGTTATTTTAAATAAAATTTAAATCTATATTAATTTAATAGCTTAACTTAATATAATTAATAATGCATATGTCCATTCCAATATTTATTTTCTAAACAGAACATGTCTATGGTCAGTGTCCTACTAAGTTGAAGAGATGTGAATGATTAATGAGGTTGTTTGTTGTTAGGCGACAGCCAAATAAGCATGCACAGTTATAAGCATAGCTTTGAAAACTGACGCTGCAGTATTCGGATTCCATTATTATCAGGGACGGAGCCAAAATTTGAAGTTGAGGAGTCAAAACATAAATATTTAAAAATAAGGGGACAAATTCTTAAAAAAATTATTTTTAAAAGAATTTAAACAAAAGGACAAAAATAAAAAAAATCGGGAGTGGGGAGTGACTGCCCCACCCAAACTTAAGGTGACTCCGTCCCTGATTATTATACGTAGCAGTGTTCTTGGCTTGAAATTTATATAATTTTATATTTATGATGGAAAAGAGTGATTTTTTATATTTATATATTTTTATAATTTAGTTTAAACAAAATTATTTTATTCATAAAGAGTTTTGCACTTTTATCAGCCAAATTAAATTTTTATAATATAAAAATTACAATCAAGGTCGGGTTTAGAATTTTATATAAGAGGTACAAATTATGAAGTTATATTAAAAATTCAGGGGTGTAATATAATAAGAGTTTAAAGATATAAAATTAGATTATTAATAAAAATATAAAAAGTAACTTTTTTACAAAGTAGAACTATCCTTCGGTACCCTTAAATCCATCTCTAATGCAACTAATAAAAAATTAGTAAAAATAAATATTTAATAATTAAAAATTAACTTGACACATCTAATAAGTCAACAAAAAATTAGTTTTTAAAAAAATAGGACTCCCCCTCATGTTATATTCATTACCGTTCTCGATTATGTTGTAACTCCCAAACTCATTACCGTTCACGATTATGTTGTAAACCATGTCGTTCAGGTTTAGATCGGCATATCGTGCGGCATTTGAAAAGGAATACATCTTAAATAAATTAGTCTTCATTACATCTTTTATCCAATGATTTAGCTCAAAAGCGTCTTCTCGCTATTCATCATGTCACATGTCTATCGAATATTGTATCCTGCAGGGTCTAACGAATGCTAGTTGTCAACTCCTGAGTTTCGGTACGAGCATGATACGGTGCCTTCTAACCCCAAACCGTCCCTAAAAACTCATCCTAAAGAGACATTGTATCATCCGCTTGGCCTCAACGACAGTACATACAAACTCTACATTAGTCTTGGAAAATGTCACTTACACCATAGTAACTCGACTGCTAGCCAATGACGAGAGAAACGGTGAATACCCGATCCAACTTTAAAACAAAATCCCACCAAAGACGAATAAGTCATACACTCAAATAGCACCCAAATGACCAAGAAAAAAATGGTATTCAAACTATAGGGGTGGACGACCCAACCCTAAAGGAATGCCATTGTCATTTAGGAGTAAAAAAAGTACCTTTGCCTGGCCCCCTCCCCTCCCCTCTTCTCCTTGTCTTCAACTTCAACACTTTATGCTGTCAACTAAGCCTTCAATTGTTATTGGTAGGTCACATTTTATATTTTAAGTGCATGACATGTAGTGTTACTTTCACAATAAGAAAATAATATTACAAGACTATGAATTTCTCGAACATCATACAAGATTGTCGGCCAAATATTTGTGTAGGTTTACAATTCCAAGATAACGTTTTAGTTGGGAGTTTTGAAAATGATAGGGAAAAGGACATAAAAGAGAGCAAAACCTAATTTTAGGTTGTCTCTATTTAGATCTATTTATAGTTTAGGTAGTGTAAGTAAAGTAATTGTCGATTCAAAGTTTGGTATGATTTAATCGATTTAAAAATAAATCATAAAATTTATATTAATATAAGTATGATCTTTATTCAGATTTTTTTATGAGTTGCGTCAGTTAAGTAAAGTAATCATTTATTCCGAATTTGGTATGACTTGATCTGTTAAAAATTTTATTGTGAAGTTTAAGTTAACGAGTGTGATCTTTGTTTAGATCTGTGGTTAAGTTAGACAAATAAAATAATTATCTATTAAAAGTTTGGTATGATTTGACTGATTTGAATATTCAAGAGTTTGATATGATTTCATCCGTTCAAAAAAATTATTGTAAATCTAAATTAACAAGTGTGATCGTTGTTTAGATCTGTTTTGGGTCGAGTCAGATAAATAAAATAATCATCTATTCAGAGTTTGATATGATTTAATTGATTTAAATATTCAGAGTCCAATATAATTTTATTATAAAATTCAAGTTAACGAATATAGTCTCGGTTTAAATTTATTTATAGATAGAGTTAGATAAATAAAATAATCACCTGTTCAGAATTTGACATGATTTGATGAATTTAAAATATAAAGATTATTATAAAAAAATGTGTAATAATATTGCTTATAACTTTACCCACAATTTTAAGTTGATACCTCTATAATAGCATCTTCCTTGGTCATTAATTGAGAAATTATCAGCTAGCAAGTTAGAAACCAATGGAAGGGCACATGAAAGAGTTAACTAAAAGTTTTAGATTCGAGTGTCGGTCGTCATTATCCCTAAAAATGGATCGAAGGGTGTTAGACAGTCGCATACCTTAAATAATTTTTTTATTTTTTATTTACTTTTACATAAAATTATATGTCCGTCCCTGGTTATCCAACGCTTGCCGACTAGGCCGAGGGAGAGTCCCAAAAACATCCCTTTCAGTTCCCTGTTGAGTGCTGTTGTGTTTTGTTTTTAACATCATAAGATGTGCTGTTGGGTGTCGTTGAGAATATTTTCTCTTGGCATTAAGCTGGTGAGTTGGTGTAGGGCACTTGTCCCACAAATCTTTTCTTTTTGTTGACAGTGAAGCCCCCTTCCCCACTCACTAAACATTTCTTTTTTTACCCTTTCTTGCTTTACATGATTTCGACAACAACTTTTGTTGTGTTTTTGATGCCATAATCACTGTTTCTGTCTTGGTGGGAGGGTTGGTGATACTCTAAGATCATATTCTCTTACTACCCCTACCCTCTTCTCCAACCTTCTCTTGTCTTAAATCAATTTTAAATCACTAAACCTCCGGCTTTCGATCTGATCTTTCTTTACTCCTAAATCGAAAGATATTAAGATTTAGATATTTAATTTAAAACGTAAGATTTAAAAGTTTAAGTTTAAAAGTTACGATTAATATTTTACGAATATGATTAATGATTAAGTTTAGTGAGAGTTCAGGGTTTATATATTAAAGCCTAATCTTTTACCATATCACCTAAATCGAAGGATATTAGGATTTAGATATTTAATTTAAAATGTAAGACTCAGAGGTTTAAGTTTAAAAGTTATGATTAATATTTTACGAGTGTGATTAGTGATTAGGTTTAGGGTTAGAATTATGGGTTTATATGTTAAAACTTAAATCTCTAACCATATCACCCTAAAACATAAATTTAAACCTCTAAACCCTAAATTCTAATCGTTGTCTTTAAATATTGAACCTCTAAACTTAAACCTCTGAACAAAGATGCTAGTGAAAATTTTCGATTTTCACTGTCGACGTATTGAATATAAAACTATAAGTTAATCACAATCATTGATTTCAGGTCTTTCTTATAAACATAAATCCTTAGCCAATATTTTAGTTCGATTTCATATTAGGGTATATTATGGAGTATGTTGTTCGAACTTAAATTATTTAGGAGAATATCTCAAATTTCACCACAGAGACCACTTAATGGGTTCGTTTAAAGACATCTTTAAGAAAATAAAAATTAATTTAAAAAGTTTATGCATGTTACAAAATTTTAATGTTGGTAAAAAATATTGATTGTTTCTATAATCTTAACATTATTTACATTTTGAAATATAAACTTTTTAAAAGAATACTAGTACAATGTACTTCATATGTCGGCATTAATATCATTTGTGTTTTTAAAAATATACCGTGTTTTTTTAATATACTGATATGATTATATGATACATAGTAATATCTAATTATGTATTTTATCTTTTGATAACGTGCATACACTTTTTATTACATATATTTAACTTCGAATCTCTTAAAATTTATTATTTTTTACTAAAATTATTGGTCGAGTTCAAAAATAAAAGGTTGATGTTGAATAGGAATATGTTCAAAATAAGTGCATGTTTATTTTTATCTTATGCCTTAATTGCATCACATATTTTTTGGACCAATTGGTGCATGTATCATGTTAGAGTTTGTGTTATTAATGGGCTACAACAAAATTTGGGACATTACAAAATTGGACTATGGAATTGGTGGACATTACAGATTTTTGGAAAGTATCCGACGTTTATATATATAGTAGTGATTAATTTTTTCGTCGGGATTATTTGTACTAGGAAGTAAATAATTGGTTATAAAATATATTTTATTTTTATCGATAGAATCGAACTTCTGATTTCATAGTTAAGAAATGAGGTAAAAACAACGGCAATACATCTCATAGTTTGAGCCAAGGTATACCAGCGATTTTTGGTATTGTGAACGAAAAATTAGATTAGCCCAAATTACGTCTTTACAAAATTTAATCCGGACTAATTGAATAATGAGTTAGATAACTAAATCATAAGAAAAAAATGTTTGAAATTACTTTTGTAACCTTATTGAATAAAAGCGGGTTTGTTCCAAAAACTTTGGAGACATCTTAGTAGTTTGAGCGAGAGGTTATATTATAGGCCTGATTTATTAAATCAGTAAAGATCTTATCTAATAAAAAATATTTAATTCATTATTATTTTTCATGTCATAACTTAACAGTATAATAACTTTTAGAAAATTGTTTCTCAAATGACATGTAAAATATAGCGAAAATTACAGAAAAAATTGCGAAATGAATAATTAATTATTGAATGAGACCATAACTGATGTAGTAAGTCAGGCTCGTCACATATTAGTTAATAACTTGTAATACACAGGTTATTCAAATGTAAACTTGTTAATTTTAAGGTATATGATGTTAGTTTAGGGTTTAGAGATTTAAGTTCTTGGGTTTAGAATTTAGGATTTGGATTTTGGGGCTTAGACTTATGTTTAGGATTTATATTTTAGGGTTTTAAGTATAGGAATTTATATTTAAAATTATAAGAATTAAAAAAATAATATATCATATTTTTGAGTGGCTCACGAGCTTTCAAGTAACTCAACTCAACTCATTAAGAACTCGATCTCGAATCGAGTCGAGTTTTAACCGAACTTTAACCGAATTGAATTCGAATAACTCGTGATAATCTCGTCTCATTTACGACCCTAACTATGTCGCTGATGGAAGACCTTTTCCTTATTTATTAGTGTCATATTGACCTAAACAAGAATGATAGTTGCTTTGATTAGGTCATAGTCATAACTAACAACTTTACAAATAGGAGGACCGAGTCCCGGGGACTCACTTGGCCAAAAACAAGAGAAATTTCAGTTTCCTCCTCAACACCCTATTTTTAAGCAATTGTACACAACTATTTCAACACAATAAACATCCACAAAACTCAAAACCTAGCACCTATACTCTCTCTATTCTCAAACATTGTAGGAGAATATTTAATAGTAAACGTTTTCAAACAAAACTGAAATGGAAGACGAAACCAGCCATGAAAATATGGCACATGGGCTCGATAAAGGAAGCCCCGAGAGTTCATGTGCCAAAACTGGCGGCATCGACACTAGTAACAACAACAACAAAGAGCAAGATCGTTTTCTCCCTATAGCAAACGTGGGGAGGATCATGAAAAAAGTGATTCCGAACAACGGAAAGATATCAAAAGACGCGAAAGAAACCGTTCAAGAATGTGTGTCGGAATTCATCAGCTTCGTCACCGGGGAGGCCTCTGACAAGTGTCAGAGAGAAAAAAGAAAGACCATCAACGGAGACGATATTATCTGGTCAACCACAACATTAGGATTCGAAGAATATGTAGGACCGTTAAAGTTGTACCTAAGCAAGTATAGAGACATCGAAGGAGAAAAGCTCAACATTCCGAAGCAACAAAGATCTGAACTAAAACAACAAAAACAACAACAATCGAAACACGAACAAGATATACCTAATTTTAATAGTAGTGTATATTCTTTTGTGCCTCCTGATCAATCATTTTCGTTGCCTTTCTCGTCCAATAACATTCAGAAGCAATTACATCAGCAAGACCAGATTGATTCAGTTAGGTATTGGTAAGAACAACGAAAAATATGTTTTTTCCTCTTCATTTTCTCCTTATTGACAACTAGTTTTGCATGGTAATGTTGTTAATTAATTTCATACACACACTTGGATATATACTGTACTGTTATGTAATATTAGCAATATTATACGTTTTTTAATAATTTAATTAGCAAATATATACTCCCATGCAATAAATAGAGAAACATATTATCCGTCAATAATCAGTAGGTCTAATCGGGTGAGACATTAAATCTTTTAAGTAATGTCGGTATTATACATTAGCGTAAAATTTATTTAGTTTTCGGTATACAAGTGAATTCTAACCTTTCTATATGTGATTTCCTACCATCCATGTTACATTGTTTTGTCCTATTCTTTATAAACAAAATGATGTCCCCTACATGCTTAAAAGAGTATGCTCGTATTTTCCTTTGTTCACTTCCTTAATTTACCAGAGACAAAAGACATGTCATTGCAGGATAACTTACTAGGATATTGTCTCATAATTAGTAGCCGCGGATCCACCCTTATAATAGGATGGACCCACTTACCTTAAATTTTTTAAAGTTCACATATTTTTTTTAATTTTTTAATTTTTATGACTTAATTCTTAAGTTTTTGTAATATTTAAGTTTTATGTTCACCCCGAGATTTTAAAATTTTATGTACACACCCTCGAATAAATTTTTAAATCCGTCACTGAGTTAAATGTTCAGATTTTATCAGTGTAGACGTAGCAAACTGAATTAAAAGAGTCACCTCATAATATTTTTTTATAATATTTGATCTGATTTAGTTAAATAGATTAAATATCAATAATTATAAAAGAAAACATCTAAATTAGGAAAAATTATTAGGTGAACCTTGTTCACCACATCATCCATGATCCCAATTAATCAGGACCGTTGTTCTTAATTTTTTTCCAAGTGAATCATCATCTCTTTACTACATGTATTTAGTGGGTGGGTAGTTATTAGGTGATTATTTAAAGATCAACGGTCTTGATTGTTTGAACCATGGATAACGTGGTGAACAGAGTTCACCTAATAATCTCTCCTAAATCAGGGATAAATATATCCAAAGTTCAAATTATTTGTCCAAATGAAAGGCCCATCACAACAACTAGTCTCTGCATAATTCCTCCCTTGTTTGGGGAAGAGAGGCTCATGACATATATTGTATTTAGGGGTACATTCTGTTCGATTTCGGTTTAATTTGGTAAGTTATTTTAGTAATTATCAATTTTTGATTCGGTTAATTTCGATTTTTTATATTAACGTTAATTTTTTTTAAAATGTATTTTATCTTCACAAAATAGCTTTATTTTATAACTTTTAAACATTTAAAGGTAAAAATTTTAAGATATTTTTCATAAATATTTATTAAAAACTTATTTTTAAGTAAAAAAAAATATCTATAATATTTTAAATATAAAATATATATTTTTACCTTATAAAAAATAATTAAAAATCAATTAAAAAATCAAATTCGATTTAATTCGGTTAACCACAGTTAACCACGGTTCATAATTTATAAACCATAATGCTTCGATTCAGTTTTCAGTTTTGCGGTTAACAATGTTAAACCCAACTGTATGAGAGTGTGTTTGTAACTGATGAGAAGTTAGTCATATTTGTCGTTAAAATTTCAAACCTATGTTTAGGGTAAATGTTTGTTTACACAAATCAGAAAATCTTGTTGTTTCAAAACAAACGTTTAAGGTGAGAAAAATAATTATTGAACGGACATTTAAAATTATATATAAATTATTTAGAGTTGTTGTTATCGATAAACGAACGTTTATCACTGTAACAACAACCAAAAGCTCCATTAAATCAAATAATTATCAATAAATTAGATGTTTCTTTTTAGTGGATATTTTAAAATTTTGATACTTGGCAATAGATATTATTATTATTATTATTATTATTATTATTAATTCCATTTATTAAAGTGGGCTTTTTTTGTTAAAAAATATCATTTATTACTTTCCAATCTTAAGGCTTCTACTTTGGAATGGGCCCTAATTAAGGCTGTACTGGTGAGAGTGAATAAGGAACTGATCTTTTATATAAAATTTATTTTTTTAAAATACTTAATAAATTTTAATTTTTTAAAATTATTATTGTAGATATAATTTTTATTTTTATTTCTAAAATCACCAAAGTTACAAGAACAAGTATATTTTAAGATAAATGTTAAATTTTAAACTTAAACAAAAAATGAAACTAGGTTGATAGCGAATGGAGCCGAGTCTACATAATAATAACTAGGGTGAATCGAGCGGAGTCTAAGTATGGTTAGATTTGGATTGGGCTTGAGGTTCGATGAACTATAAATTTTAGATAGAATATCAGTTCAGAAATAATATTATTAGACTTGACTCAAGCTCCGTTCCAGTTCGATTTTAACGAAAAATCGACAATTTACTATATTTTTAATAAAAGATTGAGTCTCGTTAAAAAACATTTTTTATAACTAACACCGAAATAAAATTGAATCTCAAAAAAGAAAAAAGAGTGTCCAATTTATTGTAGTTAATTTGTTTTTAGTGGGGTTTTTTCAAAAAAATTTTTGCTAAAGATATTAGTTTTTGTGCCTATGTAGCATATATAATGTATATATAATTAATTTGAGTTTGTTCATGAGTTTTTCGAGCTAAAATATGGATTAGTTTATTTTGGCATGTTAAGATTTTGAGCCGAGTACGAGCCCGAATTAAGCTCACTTGAACCAAAATTTGATTGAGTTTTGATTATGCTGAACTCGTGTAGCTCGTAAGTCGATCAGACACATTATCACCTTTAATAATAACACTTAAAAGTTTAAATAAAGAAAGAAAAATACAATAAAAAATAACAATTTTAAGAAGATTTTGCAAATAAATATGAATTTAAAAAAAATAAAAAAAATCTTTAAATTTTCAGCTGAAGATTTTTTTGATATTTAATTAAAAGTCACAAAATTTTATCATTAAAATATTTTTTAATTTTTAAAAAATGTATTTTTTTATATTTTTTTAAAATAATTATGAATTTTAAAGTTTCATATTTTTTTAACCGTTTCTTAAAAATATTGAAATTTTAAATACAATTGAGTAACAGAACGAAACATTAAGTATTAAGTTAATATGCAATATCATCACAGTGATCTTTCTAAAATCATTTAAAAAATTTAATGATCAATTTATAATTTTCAAAAGTTTAATAATCTAAATAATCATTTGACCTTAGGTTAGGGACCTCTGATATAATTTACCCAAAATTCAATAAAAAAATGTTACTAACTTTAACTTGGGTCATAATGTATAATGGATAACATTTTGTGTACATAAGGGGAAAAAACAAAAGTATTGTCCTTGTAATAATAATTTGTCTTTATGCAAATGTGTCACCTTTCAGACATCTATATGTATTAATTGCAAGAATTCAAATTAATTAAAAAATTATTTATATTTCATAATTGATGTTGTACATATCTATAATTAATTAAATTAGTATTATCGTTTTCAAAGAAAACAAAATTTCAAACTTATAATTTTTTAAAATAATTAAAAATATTTTAAAATATTAGAATTTATATTTTGTCGTGTCCTAGATTTATACATTGGTAATGAATACAATGATGTTACATGTTAAAAATAATAATTTTTATAACAAATTTTAAGAAATTAAAAAAATATATATTTATGCACCAAAAACAAATCAATATTGCTTAGTTGATTTATTTTAATATAAATTAAATATGTTAATGTATTAAATATAAATCAATTCTATTAATATTATTATAAGATTTATGATTTAATTGGTTTCACGAGTTAATTGGATATTAACTAAAATTATTAATTTTTTTATAAATATAAATTAATTAATTATGAATGGAGTTAAAGTTTCGGTTTATTAATTAATTAATTAATTATTCTCTTAACTTTGTATTCTATTCAATTTGACCTTCAATTGTATTTTTTTTTTGTTGAATAGCATTATAAATCTTGCACACGTGTGAAAAAAATTTAAAGAAATATGCGTGGATATATATGTTATATGATTAGAGAAATCTATTTAAATTAGAATCAATTTATCTTATTATATTATAAATAATTATAATTAAATTTGTATAAAACTCAATAATTTGAATCGAATCTATAAACTCGACTCAAATCATAAAAATTTAAAATAAATTAGTTTTGAGTTGTAGAATATAATTTGACTCGATCAAATACTCACCTTTAACCACCAATATCTAATCTATTAATTAACTAATCTGGATTGAGTAATATAGAAACTCATTATAGAACAACCCTTCGAATATAATTTGATAGTCATAATTCATAATTCAAACATTTGATCTTACTTAAGTGTTCAAGGATTTAAAAAACATTTCCGGTCGTCTCGTGGTAATCTCGGTTGCGGGGATAACAGTTGTTATCGCAGTCATTACGAGAGTCGCTGTCGTGAATTTTTTTAAAACTCACACAACTTATTATGAGAGATTTTCGAAATAACGGTAGAATAACAATAAATAACGGTATAATAACGGTCTATTACTGACCGCTATTCAATAAACAACTGCTGTTATTGACCGTTATCAGTGTAAATTTAAGTCTTATCGTTATTTTTACGAATAACGATTTCGGTTAACGAAATTACCATTAAATACGGTTGTTATAACAATAACGGACCATTTTTCGAATTCCTACTAATGTCTTATCGAATTAAATCGATTAGTTATTGATTATAATTACTTGAGATATTGATGGATCCATGTTGGAGATGAAAAGATGGGTTCCTTGTGACTGAGCAAAATGTCCTAGAGGAAGAGACAAGAAAGAGTAGGAGTGAAATAAATAAAGGGAAAGTGACGAGAGGTAGCAGCAGCAACAGCAGCAGGGTTGGCAGTTTGTATGTGATTTGGTTTTGATAGTAGCAAAGGGACGAAGAGGGGGACTAAAGAGCGTACGTCCACTCGTCTCATAAGTTGTTCGATCCTTTAACCTTAGCTCAAGATAAGAGACGAGAGTTAAGATCGAATATTAAAAAGAATCGATTGAGTTAAGTTTTTTTTCGAGTTAATCTTATAAATTAAATGACGTGACGGGAATAACTTATGATATAGTTTTTCGAGTTAAACTTTTTTTATTTAAAATTTCTTAATTCGATACTAAAATTTAAATTTTTTGACTATGCCCCTACCTGAATTAAACTAAGTTTAATTTTTTATTTAATTATATTTAATTCTTAAAATTGAAATATATCTCAATAAGCATTTTTAGCTGATTTAGCGAATTGCTTATCTTTATTTTCTCATAATCTCATAAACTATAAATTTTAGGTGTGCAAATCGTCTACCTCTTTTTCATGTCTCTATTCGTGCTTCCGTTTTAAATTAGGGTTTAGGGTTTAAAGTTAGGGGTTATAGTTAGGGTTTAAGGAATTAGAGGTATAGTGTATTTTTTAAGTATAGGGTTTAGGGTTTAAGATATATAAAATAAGAGTTAGGGTTTAAAATTTAATTTTTAAAAAAATCAATAGAAGGCATGAAAGGAGGCGTATTAAGGAGATAGATGATTTTTGCTCAAATTTTAAACCGGCTAAAAAGCATTATTTATTTTAAAATTTTCTTTTTTTTTTTTGCTCCAAATAAAATTAAGATTAAATTTAAAATTTATCGGTATATAACATATCCTATTAGTACTAAAGTAATTATCCACTTCTTATATATATATATATATGTTTTTCCTAAGTTATTTTTTAAATGAAAAAGAAAAAAAAAATGCATTGGCTTCTCTCTCCATCAATATATATGTTGTGCTCTTGTTCCCTAGTATTACTCACTTTCACTTCATCTTAAGACAACCCTTTTTAAAGCATTTGAAACACTTGTATCTGAAAAATGTCTCTCTCTGTCCTAATGGAATCAAGCCCTTCACCCATGCTCCTACATCCCTCCATGGAACCAAGAGACGAAACTGCCACCATTTTCGACCTGCAAAAGCAATCCGCCTTGCCCACAGAGTTCGTATGGCCATGCGGGGACCTGGTTCACACACAGGACGAGCTGAACGAGCCCTTGATAGACCTGGAAGGCTTCATCAAAGGAGACGAGGAGGCCACCGCGCATGCAGTCGAGCTTGTGCGGACTGCCTGCTCGAAACATGGTTTCTTTCAAGTTACCAACCATGGTGTCGATTCGAAGCTTATCGGAGATGCTTACCGAGAGATTGGTGAAGTGTTTAAGCTACCAATTAACAAGAAGCTCAGTTTCAAAAGGAAGCCTGGGGGGTTTTCCGGCTATTCTGCTGCGCATGCCGACCGGTACTCGTCGAAGTTGCCGTGGAAGGAAACGTTTTCGTTCGGTTACCAGGGACTCGACTCCGACGAGTCTGTGGTTCGGTATTTTAGGTCTGCTCTGGGGGAGGATTTTGAACACACCGGGTAAGACTTCATTTGTTGCTTTTATATGTGATGTACATGGTCGCCGGGATGGGGCGAGGGTCGAAATGGGGCGGTCCTCTTTTTAAAATTTAAAATGCGTATATAAATTTAAAAAATATATAAATATTTAATTTAAAATTTATTTTCATTCATTTCGAAAGTAAATTCGCCTTTAAAATTGATCATTTAAAAATTAAATCCGAATCTATTAATCTATTAATCATATATGATAAGATATTAAATTTATAACGTCGAAAATGATACAAATTAAGTTAAGAGGATTACCTCGTAACCATGGTGGAGCCACCAAACAACATAAGTAGTCAGATGACACTTTAAATTTTTTTAAAAAATATTTTTCTAAATATATATATATATTTAAGAAAATAAATAAATGACAATTATTTACAAATAATTCACAATATTTAAATAATTATTTTAAAAAATAATATTTTTAAATATTTTCTTTAATTTCATCGGTACTTATAACAGGTTTTTACAAATAACAATATTTGATTTGAATTAATTAATTAATTAATTAATTAGATATCAATGATTAAAATATTTAATTTCGAGTTTCATCCCTATACTTTATTAAAATCAAGAAATTAATTCTTTTAGTTTATTAAAAATTGATCTTTAAGTTTATAAAATTAGAAAAGTGAGTCAACGTTATTGAACTTTATGTTAAATAATTGATATGGAAATAAATAATTTTCTAAAATAAATTAATAAAATCAACAATTCAATAATTATATAAAGCAAATAAACAAAAATAAATAGTTTATATTAATTACGTGTTTACCAACAACTTGAACTAATTTCTTAATTTTAAGTTACAAGGATCAAATTTTAATAACTTAAACTAGAGGAGCTAAATTCTTAATTTTCATAAGGTAAATGTATGAAAAGTATAATTAGACCTTAAAAATAAAGTTTTATATTATACATTTAATTTTAAAATTTTAGGATAAGATTTATTATTTTATTCACCAAAATAGAAAAAAAAGTCCTTACTGCATTAGGACGAGATACGAGGTAGTGTGAAATTGAATCAAAATAATAACAATAACGATATTACGTTATATTCGATCTAAATTAATCGATTACTGAATTGAATAAATATAAATTATTAACGATAATAATACGAATATTACTTTTATTCCCGTAGGTGGATTTACCAAAAGTATTGTGAAAGCATGAGGGAGTTGTCACTGGTCATATTCGAGCTCCTTGCGGTCAGCTTAGACATCGACCGATTTCATTACCGGGAATTTTTTGAAGACGGTAATTCGATAATGCGTTGTAACTACTACCCGCCGTGCAATAACTCCGGTCTCACTCTTGGTACCGGCCCTCACTCCGACCCGACTTCCTTAACGATACTTCACCAAGATGAAGTCGGAGGGCTGGAAGTGTTCACCAACAACAAATGGCATGCTGTCCGTCCTAGACAAGACGCCCTTGTCATCAACCTCGGTGATACTTTCATGGTAACCCGATTCTTCTTCGATTCAAACCCCGTATCCATGTTCCGATGTTCGAAATTAACCCGAAAGATGTGTTTCAGGCATTGTGTAATGGTAGATACAAGAGCTGTCTGCATAGGGCCGTGGTGAATAGGGAGAAAGAGAGGAGATCGTTGGTTTACTTTGTGTGTCCGAAAGAGGACAAAGTGGTGCGACCCCCACAGGATCTAATGTACAGATCGGGTGAGACAAGAGAGTATCCTGATTTCACATGGTCTGATTTGCTGGAGTTCACACAAAACCATTATCGAGCTGACGTGGCAACACTCCAAAGCTTCTTCCCATGGCTACTCTCTTCCAATCAGGAATTCAAATAACGGTCCATCCGTTATCGTAATAACAACTATCGTATAATAAATATCTGTATTATAATAATTGTAATAATATTTATTATATTCATAATCGTAATAAAATATCGTGATTGAAAAAAACAAGAATTTAAATCTTTATTTCCAACTTATAGTTCTCTCTACTTGCATGCCTTTTCCCCCTAAATATAAATATTTAGTTTATTGTTTGATGTCTATTTTTTCAGAATAAAAATAAATAAGTAATTATTAAATAATTAAATAAAAATAAAAATGAATAAGTCGTTATCAAATGAATAATTAATGAACAAGATGTAAAAAATATCATTAGAAGGATATGATATCGACTTAATTAAACTTAAATATTTTAAAAAATAAATATTTTATATTTTTTAAAATATTTTTAATGATTTTAAATTTTCACTCATTTTTATTTTTTTTCTAATTTGCATAATATAAAATCAAAAAAGAAATTACATAATAGAACAATGATGGAGAACTCTTAGTTGTCTTTGATAACAACACTAAAATGAGCAAGGAGTGGATACTCAACTCAAAGTAGTACCTATCTTATGTGTTATAATTGTGATTAGTTTACGATTTATGATTTTTTTATGGATTCGAATATTTGTTAGGGTATAGGGTTTAGAATATAAAAAATAAAAGTTAGAGTTTAAAATTCAATTTTTTAAAAATTTTCCATAGGAGACATGGATGGAGACATGATAAAGAGGTAAGAAATTGTTACTCTATTGCGACCATTTGTTTTCGACCTAATTGTCTCGATAATTATAAAAATCTCAAATATTTTAGGGATCCTAACTAAAAATCCAAAATTAAATATCTATATAATAAGAACAAAAAAATTGTGTCCTTTAATCTTGTCGTTTTCTATGTCTCACCTTAAAAAATTCTTTAAAATTAAATTTTATAAGCCCTGACCTTAATTTTTATATCATAAACCCTAAACCCTAAACCCTAAAAACATACCCTACCCTAATTCCCTAAACCCGAACTACAATCACAATCTTAAACCCTAAACTTTAAACCCTAAACTTTAAACCCTAAATCTACAATTTCAAAATAAAGATACCAAACGAGACATAATAAAATTAGAGACAGACGATTTATAACCGTATAACAAAAATATGTCATTGTTTTATCAAACACATGATCAGATGTCAATTTTTTTAACACTAAAAATTAAATATTACAACCCTAAACTTTAAATCTTAAACCATAAGCAATAGCGGATCCATGCTTTGAATAGGGTGGGCCTGTGCATACCTTGAACTTTTCAAAGTTTACATATTTACCAGGATCAAATTAGCCTTTAAGTTTTTGTAATATTTAAGCTTTGTGTCCACTGAGAGATTTCGAAATTTCATATGTTTTCATCCTCAAATAAATTTTTGGACCCGTCACCGAAAATAAGTCTTATTTTTAGTGTAAATAAGATGCTCCATCTGGAATAAAAGTAAAGTCTATATATTTTGGTCTGTTTGTTTTGTTTTGTTTTGTGTAGGGTTTGAATTCGACCCTCCAAGGGCCATGCATGCAGGGGGAGCCTGAACTGTTGGAAAAAGACATCCGGAAAAGCTTGAGAAAAACCACACCAAGTGTCTATCGGGGAGGCTTTATCCGACAACGACATCCCATTGCCATACAGAGACAAAGCCGAGTTTGTGTTTTGTAATAGAAGGAGAGTGATGGATGGGGACAGAAGAGGAAGAGGTAAGGTTGCTAAATCAATGAGTTTCATCACACGACTTCACGTGGGCTGATGCCCGAATTCCTTCCTACAATTGGTGTGGGTGTCCCATCACAACACTCAGGGTGATGCCATGCACGTGAACACTTGTACTAAACAGCAAGCCCTAGGGGGCCAGGCTTCATCAAATCATGCAAGTTTCAAAGGCTAGTCCATCATCCACTCTTTAAATTTTTTTTGGTGTTCAGATACGAAGTTAAGATTAAATATTAAAAAAGACGGTTATTTATTAAAATTTAAAATTTAAAAATAAAAAATAAATAAAAATATTTTATTTTAAAAAAAAAACAAGTCTTTATCGATTTGTCCTTGTTGACATCATAATTTATGACATCTTTTGTCATATTTATTACTTGTATTGTCAATCTTTATTATTAGGGTCATATGTCACACACAAAAATATATATATACACACATTATTTTGTCTTCTTTTTTGGTACACTTTATGTTTTTCTAGATTGTCTATTCCAATAATAGAGTTTATAATTGTCCCTTTTAAGGGTAAAATTTTGTAATAGATTTTAGGAGGGTCAAGTTAAAACTTTAGAAAAAATAGAGGTTTAAATTAAAATTTTTAAACATTCAATTTATATTTTGAAATTTTGAAGGGGTTTAATTGAAATTTTTGAGATTTTAAGAGACTTAATAAGAAAATTTAAAAATTATAAAAGATATTTAATTAAAATATTCAAAAAATGTGAAGCTTATAAAAACTTCTAAAAGTTTTATAGGAGCTAAATTAAAATTTTTAAGAGATTAAATTATAATTTGAGTGAGAATAATCATTTAAAAAAATATTTTTTAAAATTATTATTTTTGATCGACAAAAAATATTCTATGAAAAGATATTTAAAAATATTTTTTGTGGTAAATGTATTTTCCTATATTCAACAAATATTTTGTTGGAAAATTTTTTTCGTGTCTTCAAAGGTTGGGGTCCATGCTCTTCTTAAAATAGAAATAGAGTAGACGTTTATTATTATTATTATTATTATTATTATTATTATATTTTGTTGCTCGCGGCGGCTGGCGAGGCGAAAACCACTAAAAAATTTTCTCTTTTGAAATATAAACCTCAAAACCCCTTTAGTTTTCCACAAAAATCAAACCCGAGAACCTTTTTATAAAATCAAAACGAAACAAAAACCTTTGTTTTTTGGACTTCAAAACGAGATCAAGGTTACAGGAAAACCGTTCGTTTCCTCTCCTAGATCGGCTCACCAGGAGGCACAAAGGCCGAAAGTTTATTGTCGGCGAAAAGGGAGAACCGGAGAACGAATCGGCGTTGTTCCCCTAACGGTAAAACTGAACCCTAAATTTTTACTCTTTTATTTTATTTCCGAGCAAGAAAGACTTGGAGAGATTTTTACCAAAGGGAAGATTCTCTTTGTATTGATAACCAAAAGGGGACCGAATCCCTTTTACAATCGTTTGAATCCGTTTTTATAATCGGATTTTACATGGGGATAGAGAAGAAAAAACCTAATTGCTAATGGCTTCTCTGAAAATCGTTTTGATGGCCTTTGATTTTGGTGATGAATTCCCTTTGAAATTTGGCCGACATCTTCTGATACTGCTGGAATTTTGGTCGGTTTTGCCTCTGTAAATACTGTGATTTTCTTGTATTTTGGCTCCTGAAATTCGTACTGATCTGATAATAATCTTTGTTTTTTTGTATGTCGTGGCATTCGAATGAGTGACCGGGAAAAGGAAGACCACCGGAGTGATGATGACCGAACGACAAAGGGGAGCGAGCGTTCGAAAGATCGCGTGCGTGCAAGTCACGCGCGCGTGAGACATCCAAGAGTTGGCGCGTGGGGGAAAACATGGTTAGCTGTTAGGGTTTCAACAGATGGGCTGAGGAAGTGGGCTTGGTGTAATATTATTATCTGGGCTACGTATTTAATCAGATTTGGGTCTTATTCTTTGTTAATGGAACGTTTAATTAGTAAAAGTTGGGCTTATTATTTATTTAGTTAATGTTTTTGGTTTTTGGATTTGGTTTAAAACAATACAAGAATAATGATAATATTAAAAATAAATAATAATAAAAGGTAATAGTAATAATAAAAAACCAAAAATAATGATAAGTAATAACAAAACAAAATATATACAGATCGTTAATAAAGTATTTGGGTTTATTTATTTTATAAGTCGTAGTATAATAATAATAATAATAATAATAATAATAATAATAATATGAAATAAAGCAAATAATATTACAATAATTTTTTTAAGTATATATATGAATATGACGAAAAGTAACACATATACATATTAGATTATATTTTTGGATTCTTTTAAAATATCATGGTAAAAAAGAAAAAAGTGGCATTATTTATTAACAAAAATAATAATAATAATAAAGGAAAATAATAATGGTAATAATAATAATAATAATAAGTACTACTAACAAAAACCAACTAAAATAATAATAAAGTAATAATAACTAGTTAACAAATAAAAAAATAAAGAGAAAAGAAATATATATATGTATCACAGAAAGTACAATGGAATATTAATAATATAATAATAAATAAAAGGAATGAAGCTTTAAATAAATTTACCGAAAATTAAAATAAAATATATTTTTTTAAAATAAAGTAGAAAGAACAAAAAATTAGTATGTACAATTTCAATCTTTCAAAATATATACATAAAGTAATATTTTTTTGATTTTTGGATAAAAATACATATACGATAATAACGTAATTTTTGATTTTTTCTTTTTTTTCTTTTTTTTTATTTATAAGCCCGTTATTGAAAAGAAAATTAAAAATGAACCTGAGTTCAAAACCTGGATAAAATTAGTGATTACAAGTTTTATGGATTTAAGTCATAGGATTTAAAAAATATAAATTATAATTTATGGTTTAAATTCTAAGAATTCAAGTTTGGAGTTTAAAATTTAAAATTTATGATTTTAATTTAGATTTTACACGTGCGAGGTCATCTTCTCAATTTTATCATATAAGCTTAATAACTAGGAGTGTATAAAATAAATCATAATCGTTAATTATTATAATCCTTATATTTAAAGGTTAATTAATTTAACTATTAAAATTAAACGATTGAGTAACTAAACTATTAAATATGATGGTTAATGACTAATTTATAGCTTATCTGTCATTAACTTATTTTATATAAAATAAAATTTATGATTAAATTCTCTATATTTAATTATTTTATTCTAAAAATTTATAATTATGTATATATATAACAATTATTAAAAATATTATTAGGGTTATTGTTTTTTTTATATTTTTTATGGGTTTTCGATCTGGTAATGGGTTTGGGGTTACTGGGTCTTTATTGGATATGGGCTTAGAAATGAGTTATTACAGCTGTCCCTCTTTGCTCATTATTGTGTGACGACAATAGAGCAAAGATAAAGAATAACCCATTTCACCTGTTATGGTTTCAGGGTTCATCTTTGGAATGGTGAGGGTTCTTTTGGGTAAGGTTAGGGTACTGTTGGTAAGGTTGGGGTTCTTTCGTCTGACCATCGCCTCTTCTTGGTCTTCGCTTGATATTCTTCGTTGCTTCAAAACAAAATTCTTCAAAATTGGGACTTCGAGCCTGCAACTTTTTCATTGCTTATTCTTCTATCAGATGCCTCGGATGAGCAGATTCTTCTTATTGTAGAGTCATGTTTGTCTTCGGCAAAGTCTTTAGGCTGTAAGTTCTTTTTGTTGTTGAACTCTTCATCTTCAAATGTCGACATCGTAAATTCTTCCTTTATAGAATATTCTGCATCTTGAGTCGAGAGACTTTCTTGCATTGAACTTCTTAGTTGATTCTCCTCTTGAATCTTGAGCTTTGCTTGTTCTTCATGCAATTTTCATCTTCCAATTGTGAGTTCTTTCTTCTCTATTGAGTAGATCCAAATTCTCTTATGATTCTTGAATATCATCTTCTTCAGTTCGACTCCTGGATCTTCTTTGTATTTTTACCAAATGCATAGGGATTAACGGATTTGAAATGCCTTTACCGGTAGCCGTTTGTTCCGGGCTAGTTCTACAATCAGTTTGTACCAATCAAGAGATTGGATTTTTCAAAAGATTTATTTTCTTTCGACCATTTATGAAAATGGATTTCAATGAACGTTTGAATGGTACTTATCTTGATCAATCATTTGATCTTCTTTGCATTTTTCCTAAGTGCATAGGGATCAACGAATTTGGATTGCCTTACCGGTAGTCATTTGCTCCGGGCTAGTTGTACAATTTCCCTGGGTACAATCAGTTTGTACCAATCAAGAGATTGGATTTTTCCGAAGGATTTATCTTTCTTCGACCATTTGCGAAAATGGATTTGGTGGACATTTGAATGGTCCTCATCTTTTGTCAAATCATTTGGTATCCTTATGGAAGGATTTAATTAAAATTGGTTTTAAGAGAAACCTCATTTTGAAATTATCGAATTCGGTTTTAAGAAAAACATCCTTATGAAAGGATTTGGATCAAAAATTCGAATTTTCGAAAGTGTCATTGAGAAATGATCGAATTAAGAAATTCAAATAAAAAGGTTTCCTTAAGAAAGGTGTGACACCCTCGCCTCGGGTTAGGAGACGGGGGCGTCGACCGGATATACAAACTCGAACATGTAATCAAATTCAAACAAATTATTTATTTATATAACATTGTAAGTCGATCTCTAATAATATTTACTTATTTGACGGACCCTGTTCTTGTATTACTTGCACAAATTCGAAGCAAATTTAAAACTTTTTCAACGCTTAAACAATTTTCCAAATCGAATCTCATATACTATTCATTATTCACTTGTAGCCTCATTTGACTTGATCAAACTTCTATATCAATACGTGTTCATTTAACCATCATTAATTATGTCTTAATAATTAAGTAAATTCCCTTATTCAATTTGAACCCAAGTAGTAAGGAGGTATCGATACCCTTAATGTTGGTATCGATACAGGGGTATCGAACCAGGTATCAGTATCGAAATGGGTATCGATACAAAATGGCTACTGGAAGCTCCAGTATCGAAACGGGTATCGATACAAAATGGCTACTAGAAGCTCCAGTATCGAAACGGGTATCGATACAAAATGGCTACTGGAGGCTCCAGTATCGAAACGGGTATCGATATAAAATGGCTACTGGAAGCTCCAGTATCGAAACGGGTATCGATACAAAATGGCTACTGGAGGCTCCAGTATCGAAACGGGTATCGATACAAAATGGCTACTGGAAGCTTCAGTATCGAAACATGCTTCGGAACTAAAAGTTTCTGCCAAGGGTGGTATCGATACCCAAGCTATTGGTATCGATACCCCTGATCGAAATTGACAAATTCAAGCTTTTCAAACACTTAGACATTACCAAAGGGCTATCTAAATGATCTCAACCCATTCCTAAGCCTTAAGGATCATTAGACATGCTTAGGCATCCTATATCGATTCACTAAACTTGTTCATTTTAGCCAATTCATCATGCATTTCAATATTCAAATCATCCCTTACTGAGGACAATCATCTTACCTTATCTTTTTTATGGCTACTTAAACAATCAAGTTAGTGTCCTAAGTTCACATGACCTAGACACTAGGTTAAGTTAACCACATACCAAAGGCATTCTTCCAAAGCCAACATACCAACCATAGCCAAACTCAAAACATACAAGGCTAGCCTACCATGAATGTTATACCTTATGGCTTACAAACCAAAAGCTTAAATGATCATATGAATATACACAAATCATGAGCTAGCTATCAAATGCATATACTAGTCTAGCATGATCACTATGCCACCATACGTTAGGAGTTACAAAAGCTATCAAAATACCATACTTTGGCTTGCTTTGCGTGTCCTTGCTCCGGTTCAAGCTTGGTCTATCTCTTTAACTCGTGAACCTGTTGATTGGGAAGGAGGAAACAAAGAGTGTAAGTACTAAGAAGTACCTAGTGAGGTAGCCTAAGTCTAACCAATTTAGACATGAATTAAAACAAATGTTATACTTCAAATGAGCAACAAATCAATTTCATATGGCAATTAGTACATCACACAACATGCTTAGTGTACAGTAGCAAGTCATATTCAAGTACCCTATGGCAAAATCATATTCAATGCTTAATTTCAAATCATAACAAATGCCCTATGGCAAGTACATTTCAAATGTTCAAGTTCAATTCATATCAAATGCCCTATGGCAAGTACATATCAAATGCTCAAATTCAAATCATATCAAATGCCCTATGGCAAGTACATACCAAATGCTCAAGTTCAAATCATATCAAATGCCCTATGGCAAGTACATGCCAAATGCTCAAAGTTCAAATCATATCAAATGCCCTATGGCAAGTACATGTCAAATGCTTATTAGCAATTACATTTCAAATGCTCTTTGGCAATTATATTAATTTTAATCTTTCGAATTAATTTCAAACGTTACCTTGATATAGTTAGACTAGGTAAGCGAGTCGACAGAAGTACCCTAAGGTACTGACAAAAGTGCCACGAGGACACTAACAAAAGATACCTATGGTATCTACAAATGGTGACTAACCACCAACAAAGGTACCCATAGTACCAACAGAAGTACCGAAGTAATGATCAGAAGTACCGAAGTACTAACATATGAGCTCAGACCCCAGGCATGTCGTACTACCTATGACCAACTATAACCCAAGGCTCAACCGGAAGTTCTTATTCAATTAATTTTCCATTTTACTTATTCAAGTTCCTTATTACAGATGATGTACATAACATGACATTATCGAAAACATTAAGTCATGCTATCAAATTCAAAAGCATATATGTCATGCTAATATATCAAGCATACATAGGTATCATGTTACCAAAATCCAAAGGCATAGGCAATGCTAACATATCAAAAGCATGTACATATCATGCTATCATGGACATACTTCATGCATGATTCACATACCTGGCATCCTTAGCCGCGTGCCGTTACTTACCTCGGCATTTCCGAGCCATGCAAATGTTCTAAACTAGTTTCTCATCTAGTACTCAAACATAGTGTCAAACAAGCCATTATCATTTAATCCTCCTTCCCTTAGTGTCAAATATTCATTTAATCCGGTTATGTTACAAAGCAAATCAAACAATCAAAGATGGTTAGGACCCTAGGTCCTAACCCTAAGGTTTGCCACACTCATCAATACTCCGAGCTATCACGGGTTGTAGATCGCAACCCCTTTGCCTCACTTTCTTGTTTCTTCGATCCTCTCTTGATCCTCGTTAATTTCTTCTCTCGGGGTATCTAACAATTCACATATAATAGCTATGTATCAATACATTTTCAATTTTCCATTTCAAATAACCTTAAGCCTAACAAATACAAACATGTACATTTGTTCTTTACGAACAGTTTTGCTACCCTTTAGCGAAACGATCGTATCTCCTAGCTCCGATGTCCGATTTTAGTCCATTATACCTCTTTGGAAAGCTAGAAGAATCCTCTACAGGGTAAAATTAACCTTACATTTAAATTCCTAATCGATCAGCTCCAGATTTCATCCGAAATAGATCTGGTTGGATTTCCTGGAACTGCTTGGGTAGCCTTACGGAACAACTTATATCTTTCTCTACCGGACTCGGATTAAGGTACCGTAAATTTTCAATTAAACTAGGTATACATGAGTATCATATTTTAAAATTTCAGCTCTAAATTCCTTAAATCCCGAGCTAGGGAATTTTTCAAAGAGGGTTACCCGAAGTTACACTTCTAGACAATTTCAACTAATTTTTCATTCCATACCTTAATCTCTTAATTCCAAACTTATTTCATGAATTTCCAGCACTTCAATTAACCAATTAACATCAACAAATCCCTTTCCGTCATTATTCGAATCATTTTACACTTACATGTAGTATTTACAAAAATCTAGTTCCAAAGTTCCTAATTTTTGTGTTCATGCTTCATGGTTTCATAACCCAACAATTGTTATCCTTAATTTAGGCTTCCCATCACCCTAATCTGACACAATGCATCATACAACATCAAAAACCCCAAATGTTCAAACCCTAAATTTTGGTTAAGGTAGAAGAACTTACCAAGCTAGACAAATGTGGGTTCCCAAACCAATAGCCTAACCATGCAAGGCTTGAAGATCTTTCTTCTTCCAACTATGGAGATGAAGCAAGAAGATGACAAAGTTTTCTCTCCCCCTTTTCTATGTTTGTCTCGTGAAAAATGAGGGAAGGAAGGAGAGATTTTTGGCCATTTTGTTTGATCAATAAAAGAGCGTGAAATGACCCTTTTGCCCTTAATGACATAACTTGGCTTAATTTATTATGGGGGTAGTCTAGGGAATATGAATATTTATCATGTAATATTTTAGTTTCTCAAATAACTCAATTAAGTCCCTTAATCCTCATATATTTAACACATGATTCGATTTTAACTCATTTCGATTCGAATATTCCTTCTAGCCCGATTTTAGGGTGTTACAAAAGGATCGAAAAAGTTTCTTTAAGAAATGATCAAAATAAGAAATTCAAATTCAGCAAAGTATCCTTAAGAAAGGACTGAATTAAGAAATTCATTTTTCGAAAAAGTATCCTTGAGAAATGACCGAATTAAGAAATTCATTTTTGAAAAGGTATCCTTAAGAAAGGATCGAATTAAGAAATTCTTTTAGTAAAGTGATGCCCGGTTCTATCCGTCTTGACATCAAAAGGTATCCTTAAGAAAGAACCGAATTAAGAAATTCGTTTTCAAAAAGGTATCCTTAAAAAAAGACCAAATTAATAAATTCGTTTAGTAAAGTGATGTCTGGTTCTATCCATCTTGACATCAAAAGATATCCTTAATAAAGGACCGAATTAAGAAATTTGTTTTCGAAAAGGTATCCTTAAGAAAGGACCGAATTAAGAAATTCGTTTTCAAAAAGGTATCCTTAAGAAAGGACCGGATTAAGAAATTCGTTTTTGAAAAGGTATCTTTAAGAAAGGACCGAATTAAGAAATTTATTTAGTAAAGTGATGTCGGGTTCTATCCGTCTTGACATCAAAAGATATCCTTAAGAAATGACCGAATTAAGAAATTCGTTTTCGAAAAAGTATCCTTAAGAAAGGACCGAATTAAGAAATTCATTTTCGAAAAAAGTATCCTTAAGAAAGGACCGAATTAAGAAATTCGTTTTCGAAAAAAGTATCCTTAAGAAATGACTGAATTAAGAAATTCATTTTAGAAAATATTTTGTAAAATGATGTCCCGGTTCTGTCCGGTTTGACATCAAAAAGTCTGTTATTGATAATAACTCGATATCGGAGAAGCTTCTCCCTTGTTTTTCGAAGTGATCAAGGCAAATGACACTCAAGCTTCTTCTTGATTGATGCAGAGGTGCACAAAATTCTTCTACAAAGTCATCTTCTTGGATATTGTCTGTTCAAAATCCTGTACAAATATTCATGTTGAAAATGATGCATGGGCATGATGCAAAGATGCATATGTCATGTAAAATACTATTCTCACTATTAATGAGGATGTATAGATGTATGCAATTCGTTATATCTTCCTTTTTCATGTCGTCACTTTTCTAGTTGGTAGGTTTCGTCTTGGGACTATCACCCGCTATTCTTGTGTCCAAATAAAATTACCTCAAAAAATATTGTCTAACCATTGTTCAATCTTCTAAGTCAAGTGACTTCGATTGGTATCATTTCTTCATTAAAATAATTATATTTTTTCAAGTTTTTTGTCTTATCATGTATATTCAAAATTGAACTCTTGTATGTACATGAGATCTTTGGTTCTTCTTGGGTAATGATGCCTCAATTATTGATGTAGACTCTTCTTTCAAAATTTAATGTCTCTATGTGCGTCGTGATGTTCTCTTGTTCTTCGACAGGGCCAACCGGGACCTTTGCTTTGTCGTTTCTTTTTTCAAGCATTGATGCTTTGTTCAGCTCTATCTAAACGAGTTTTTGGATATTTCTGACTTTGCTCCAAATTAAACACGTGGTCTCCCATCGCTTTAATTTTCAAGCGCAATGATTGTAGTGTCTTTCATCACCTTAATTCAAAAGCAGAATGATTGAAGTCTGGAATTAATCCTCATGAAATTGCCCCAATTAATTCATAGTTTCAATGATTATGCATGAAAATGAATGCAAAATGTTGATTCTCGAATGATCCTTAGAAAGACTTTCAAAGATACATGTTTACAAGAAACAGATAATAAACTATAGATCACATCTGTTTTGTCATCTTGATCTTGTAAAATTGGAATGTCACTTTTTGATATTGCTCCATGTCTTGATTGTGCTGATGTTGTCGTCTTTTTTCTTCAAAGGTCTATGACAATGAGACCGCATATCTCAAGGCCTTCAAAAAGATCACTAGGCAGTGATATTCAAATATGTGTGAACTAGATTATTTCTCTTCTCGATACGTGCCTAGTTATTCAATCTTCTTTCTACACTGGTCTTTGATTGATCAAACATGATACTGCAATATTATCGCTCTTGATATCACAGAATATTTCAATCTCGAATGCCTTCTAAATTGGACCGTTTTTGAATCAACATGACATGTTATGATACGTTATGCGATATGAATGCAAAAATATTGATTCTTAAGTAATATTAGAAAGACATTTATTCAGATAAAGAGATCCTGATTACAATAAGTAGTCATAACGCTAATTTCAGATAGCGGTTAACCTGTACGCCTGAGACCTCTATTTCTTGTAGTAGCCTCTGAACACGGGACCATAGTGGTGTTCCAGAGCTGACACGCGCCCTTAGTTCACGAGCTTTAATCGCTAGTTCTGGATGTGGGCAACTCTTCGTGCTTGTTGCATAAAATCTATCATTGCTCTTCGTTGGTCTCGAATTAAATGTCTAGCTTGTTGTAATCCACATATTATTCGACTTCTATCTTCTTATAGAGCTCTTTCAAAAGGAAACAATCTCTCTCGACAGTCATAAGGGCATTATAAAGTTTAGCAATCACATCTTTCAGCAGCTCGTTTTCATTTTGCGCAAGGCTTAAGGCAACAACAAAGTTCTGATTATGATAACCCCGTAAAAGTTCATCCATTCGTATAATATAAACTTTGTAATCTTCATTTTGTGATATCATATCTTGATTCTGAGCTTAGTTGGCAGTTAACTCCTGAGCGAGTGCTTCTAATTTTCTTCTCTTGTTTTCAACCTGTTTCTGACTTATTTCATCCTTTCGGGCATAATGATCATATCGAGATTTTCAAAAAGTGAAACAACAATACCCAAGACTCCAAACTGTGTCAAAGCTCCGAATATGCGTTCGTCGGTTTAGACATTAAGTAACAATGCTATGTCATTAAATTCTTGTTGTAAGGCATCCTTTAAATCGAGCCACAATTCTGCCATGTCTCTTTCAACTCGGTAGGCTTATTCTGATTTGGGATGATCAAAGTGGGCTCCATGTGGTCTTCTGATAAGTTGTTTTCTTTCTCCATTGGTATGCGTTCAGACTACCCCTATATTGTAGCATCAACACTTTTGTTGATATAGAACCTCTCATCTAGAATTGAGCGTCTTCTAAATTACACTTTTGATCAACACATATGCATGAAATGATATACAAAAATGGATGCAAAAAGAAAAACAAAATAAACATAGAAAAGAAATAAGTTAGTAGTTAATCCAAAAATAATATACAAAATGGAATAACAAAATACAAAGCATGTAATATTCAACAAGCAAGTAAAACACATATATAAAAGACAACCTAAAGGGAATTTCTAAACGGGTAGATAACGATGTGGTTTCGAAAAGGTTGGTCTCTAAGTTTCACTATATGTGTTTCGGTTTTAGAGTAAGCGGTACCCGAACTGTCGCTAAGGACATTGATTCGGGGAAATATGACCCTTATTTATACGGAGGTGAGAACCCCATGAAATATAAGGACAAAAATTCCGGAAATGAATTACAATACTATACAGAGGTAAAGACCCCACGAAGCGATGTAATCATTTCCACTTAAGGGTTCTTAATCTAATGCAAATGGAAATTAAAAATTAATTTAATTCAAATTTTATATTTTATTAAAAATTATGATGCGAATCGGACTAAGGCTTAACTCCTTTTTTAAAACAAAATTTATCCCCAGTGGAGTCGCCATCTGTAGCGACCTTTTTTAAAAAAATATATATAAAAACGGTTTAAAAGGTTCAAAAAGTTCAAAAGTTCGATATTCGAAGATAACACCTGAAGAACAGGATACCACTCATATTGGAATACTATTTTAATTTAAAAATTCGTTAATCGGTTGTAGTCGCCATCGATCGTTAAAAAAGGTGAATCAAACGCCAAGAAAACAAAACCAGAGATGGGTTCGGGAGTTGGTTATGTTTGGGGAAGGATTAGCACCCTCATAACGCCCAAAATTGGTACCTAAAGGTTTGCATCACAATTTTTAAGAAAATATAAAATTCGAATTAAATTAATTTTTAATTTGAAATGCGTATCCTAATATCCATGACGGTTCAAAAGAGATAACACCCGAAGAACGAGATACTAATCCTAACAGAATACATCGGGATAATAATTTCTAACGTAAACTTGTTGTAATAAAAACAATGAGATCAAAATAAGTTAAAAGGATAGAAAAGAAAATGTAAACAATACATTATGCATAAAAATTTGTTATAGAAAAATTTTGATAATGACGTAATATTAATAATATAAAATAAACATTAATATATTACTAGTAGTTTATATTAAAATAACTATCATGTTAATATGCGTATATGCATAATATTTATAATAAAAATTTATTCTTTAATATATATATATATATTTATAATAATAATAATTTATATTAATATAAATATGTATATTAACATATTAGTAACATACGTTTATAATAATACTATTACGCATAATGTTATATTAAAACAATATATAATAATAAGTTATAATAATATATTTATATAATAACAAAATAATAACAAGGGCTAAACCTGAAAAAAAAAAAGAGAGATTAGGGGGCTAAAAATAAATAAACATGGACCAAATTTCATAAAAACATGAAATTATAAGACTAAAATAACAAAACAGTAACTGAAATTAAATAAAAAGTAAACTAAAGAGCTGAAATGAAGGATACTGTAAAGTGCAGGGACTATGCGTGTAATTATCCCATTAAATTGAGTTAGGCGTGAATCCGGGTCGGATGGCCGGGTCGGCATTCGGGCATGGATAGTGGAAACGGCGTCGTTTTGGACCCTGAAGCCAGGCACCAAAACGGCGCCATTTTGAGTATAATATATATGACCTTAAATTTATGAAGAGAGTCTTCACTCTCATTTTGTTTCAAACAACGTGGATGAATGTTAGAGAGGCTCCGGAAATCTCTGAAGCCTAGCCGCCGAAAAGTGGGAGCGTCGCCGGCCACCATCTCCGATCGCTGAAGATCGAAAGTTCACACTTTTTCGAAGCTTTTTCTACGTGAGGAGTACGGATCTGGTGGTGGATTTTCAAAAAGAACACTACACAAGGCTAGATCTAGCAATGAAGATAAGTGACGTTTCGTTTTTTTATTTTTACCTCTCTTTTTTCGGTTTTTTGGCTCCGATCTCCTTCCTCTCGGTTTCCGATTTATATTCGAATGTAGTGATGTTGTTTTGGATGCTATTTTTTGCTCTGAAAATTTTCGTTCGAATCTTTTTCCTCTTCTTTTTCGATTTCAGATCGTCCCCCTTACAAAGAGTTTTTAATCCGATATTTATACTCGAATTTTTACATTATAAAATACATAAAAGCAGATTTAGATTTGATTAAATCTAATCCTATTTTTTTTGCAGAACTAAGGCGATAGAGGCAGTGGAGTCACGTGACTTTGACGGTGGATGCAGGTTTAGGGCGGTGCCGTTTGGAGATCGAATAGGAGAGCGCATGACCACCATGCGCGACTCAAACCGCCGCGCGTGGCGGCCACGCGTAGGGGCTGTATAGACTGAATGGCAGGTGACGGCTGGAGGCTGTTGAAGGGTTTGATATTATTAGGGTTATTGTTTTGCTTTTTTGTTTTTGTTTTTTTATGGGTTTTAGATCTGGTAATGGGTTGGGGTTACTGGGCTTTATTAGATGTGGGCCTGGAAATGGGTTATTACAGTATTTTCCTATATTCAACAAATATTTTGTTAGAAAATTTTTGTCGTATCTTCAAAGGTTGGGGTCCATGCTCTTCTTAAAATAGAAATAAAGTAGACGTTTAAAAAAGGAAACTTTGGTCAAAAGTAGAGTTGATAATTTATATGAAAAAGTTGATAAATAATCGAAGTTGAAATTAAAAAAAATATTAACTAATGATCGAAAAGAATATTTTTATGATTTTAGGGTTTGGGTTTTATGGATTTAAGTTGTAGGATTTAAAAAAATATAAATTATAATTTATGGTTTAAATTTAAGAATTAAAGTTTGGAGTTTAAAATTTAAAATTTATGATTTTAATTTAGATTTTACACGTGTGAGGTCATCTTCTCAATTTTATCATATAAGCTTAATAACTAAGAGTGTATAAAATAAATCATAATCGTTAATTATTATAATCATTATATTTTATAGGTTAATTAATTTAACTATTAAAATTAAACGATTGAGTAACTAAACTATTAAATATGATGGTTAATGACTAGTCTATAGTTTATCCGTCATTAACTTATTTTATATATAAAATAAAATTTGTGATTAAATTCTCTATATTTAAGTATTTTATTCTAAAAATTTATAATTATATATATATATATAACAATTATCTAAAACTTAAATATAAAAAAGAATGTTCCTTTTTAGGTAAAAAAACTAAAAATATTTAATTTTTTATTGGTCAAGAGAATAATCTAATAATATTTTTTTAAAAAAACATACTCCCTCCGTCCCATAAATGATGTCTCTTATTGACTTTTTGAAAGTCAGATGTTCTAAAGTTTGACTATAATTATATTAAATATTTTAAATAATTAAATTTTATAAAATATATATTTGAAATCTAATCAATTAGAGGTTTTTAAAATATATTTTTCATATTTTTATCTATAATAAATTTTAAATAATCAATAGTCAAAGTTTAAAAAGTTTGACCCAAAAAGGTCAATAAAGGATACTATTTTTGGGACAGATGGAGTATATATCTTTCTTATTATAAATTAATGACCTCATTTTAATAAATTCTACATAGCCTCATAAATCTTTGAACCGTTTCTGTTAACCTCTAAAAATTTAATGAGTAACCTTTTCTTAACAGATAAATTACGGTTTAATGATCACTATAACGATTAACAAAAAAGTAAGTTTATTTTTTATAAATCTTAATTCCATTCCTAATATTACTTAAAGTGAAAGAGAAGAAAAGATTCTAGAAAGAAAAAAAGAAGTATTTCTAATTAGTTTAAAACCCTTAATAAAAAAATATAAGAGAATGAGAATAAAGATAAACAATTTAATAAACCAATAGAACATATCCGCTCAAAAATCAAGAGTACTAAATGAGTGATTTAAGATTTTTTGGAAATATTTTTTAGCCTAATATGTTACGACCCGGATTCGGATCCGAGTGTCGGGTTAACCCGAATTGTTGTGCTTTGATTTTGGACCTCGGGTTTGAGTGGTTGTGTTGGGCTTGAGTTGTAAGGTGAAGGTATTTTAGAAATTTCCAAAATGAGAGAGATGAAGAGGGGTGGGGTTAATTCTCTTGCAGGGGGATGATTTTACCTTCTTTCTTTTTTCTACACATCATCATCTTGTATCAAAGGTAAGGAATTAAAAAAAGGTTGAATCTTGGGAGTTTTTGCTTTGAATCTCGTTTTTTTGGTTAGAGAGAAAGTTGTAGAGCATAAGACGATCTATAAAATAAGGTTTTGTTTGTAAAATTTAAAGAAGAAAGAGGTTTAAGAGAGGATTAGAGGTTGAGTTTGGGATTAGATTTCGGGGAGCTTAAATACCAGTCTTTTAGTATTTTTAATCTCTAAAAATCATCTCAAATCGTTGCTAATTGTTTTGTATCTTTACATTGTAGAGAAAGAGCTTGGAGAGCCTTCAAGAGCTTTGGGGAAAGAGAAGGTTTAAGCATGCTTGGGAGCTCGAGCTTGTTGTTGTTTTTGCCAAGGTTGGTACTTCTCTAACTTTTAATCATCATGCATATTCATGTTTTCAAGCTTAGTGACATGCGTGTTGATGAAATGGTATGCATGGTAGCTTGAATGCTTCTAATGGTGGTTTGTTTGATTATGGTTGAACTTTCGTTCTTAAGGCTTAAAACATGCTTAGGATATTCCCTTAACGTATAGGATCAATTTGGGACTGAATGGATGAATTTTAGATAGTGTTCTAGGAAATTAGAAGCTCAAAACTGCACTTTTCGTACAGGGGTATCGATACCCTCTGTAGGGTATCGATACCCTAGATAGAAATCTTAGGCATTTCGAAACGTGTATCCCATGTTTCGATACCTGAACCTCCAATAGCATTTTAGATCGATACCTCTTTAGGGTGTATTAAAAAAGAGTCGTGTATCGATACCATCATATAGGTGTATCGATATGGGTATGGCTCCATTGGTCTTAAGTTACCACCCCAGTATATCGAAACACCAAGGGAGCGTTTCGATATCGATAGTTTCTATACTAACATATTGGTGTATCGAAACTGGTAGGTTTTCCCTTAATCCTAAACCTTCGCCATAGCTTATTGAAACGCAAGGGAAGCGTTCTGATACATGTCGTTTCGATATTGTCCTATAAGCATACCGATACCCTGGGCAATCTACCCTATGTTTTTAGGGGTTAAGTTTAAAGATTTCACATTTCATGTTAGAGGTTCCTAAGGGTTAATAAGGTATAAAATAAATATTAAAAACCAGAATTTACCACCTAATTGTGTCAAGTGAAAATTGACTAAAACAAGGAATTGATATGATTTTGATATGTGGGGGAAACCCGATGGTTAAGATGATATATGTATTTGATAAGGAAAGCTAGGGACTTTGCTTAGTGTTGATGGGTCACCTAGGATTATTTATTATTATGTGGTGGGTCTAGACACCCTTAATATATTATATGATCAAAGTGTTACAACACTCGAAGACTTTTCGAACGTAGGATCCCGATACTTAGTGGACGTGGGCCAGTTTGAAGATGCTTGATGAACTATTCCAAGCATGGATGTAGGATCTTGATGCTTCGTGGACGTGGGCCTCATCCTAGATTATAGGATCCCGATACTTAGTGAACGCGGGCCAGTTTAAAGATGCTTGATGAACTATTCGAAGCATGGATATAGGATCATTATGCTTAATGGATGTGGGCCTCATCCTAGATTATAGGATCCTGATACTTAATGGAAGTGAGACCTGCTTGTAGTATATGATCCCGATGCTTAGTGGTCGTGAGCCGCACTACTATATATATTTATGAGATATATGAGATATACATGTGGTACATGAGACTTATGGACTTGAGATGATATGTGGATTTTCCCTTGACATGCATATGTCATAATACTATAATTGTACATGCATAGTATCATATGTTTAGGCGGATATGGTAGCGCCATCGTACTCATGCCATGTCATTATATCGCGCTTCATATGTTTATCTATGTTATGCTTGATGTGAACCGGTTGGTAGAGTACCCACTAAGCTTCTATAGCTCAGCGTTTCGAAATGTATTTTCGTGCATAGGTTAAGAAAAGCTTGTTCGGAAGAGCATCATCGTGGTGAGTTTCGACATCGGCGGTTGTTTTCAGAGTATTGTTACTAGATGTAGTGGGTTATGTACTTGTAGGACCTTATATGTAATTTGTAACTCTGTTTTAATATTCGAGTAGAATGCTTTAAACGGTTGTAATAATTTGAGACCTCCAACTACTTTGAATTATATGAAACTTATGTTTTAACTTGAATTGGATTTTATTAGATTGTGTTGGATTTGAATTTGGACTTATTTTTTAGGGCTTTTGAAATTTTTTTGAAATATGGGTGTAGCATCGGATCGTGGGTGTTACATAATAAATTTACCTTTTTCTTGTATATAACTTTTCACAAAAATTAATTTATATTCTAAATAAAATATTTTGTTAAATATCATTTCATATATAAGATTTTTTTTCACTTCACTATCGGATTTAAAAATTTTATTAATATTTTCTTTAAAAAATAATTTTTTTTATTTACCGTAATTTTTGTTATAAATCTTTGATTATAAAGTAATGTGCTTTAAAACTTAAACTAAAAGGTAATATTTATCTAAAAATTTCCTTATTTCGTTCATCAACACATTAAATCCGTTGCTTGAGTTCGTGTCAGTACTTTTAGGGGTGGTTCTCGCCGTCTATGATCTCCTAAAATTTTTAAAAAATTAAAATAATAATAGAATTATATTTTAGTTCTTTTAAAACATATAATTTTAATTTTAATTTTTTATAAATTTAAATATTTTTAAATGACCCAGCTCCTAAAGTTAACTTCTCCGATGAAAAAATGTTTATACGACATTGATTCATAGGTTGGGAGTAAAATCTGCTAATTGATATAATGATTAAAGATGCTTAAAATTGATATATTTTAAAAGGTAAACTACTGCGGAGGTCCCTTTCGTTTACCCCTGATATATTTTTTGTCATCGAATTTAAAAAATGACCAGTAAAATTACTTTTCTTTTCGGGATGTTAATATTTGGTCACTCTGTCGTTAAAGGACGTTAAAATTAAACAAAAATCTGATCTGACAGCTGATAAAGATTGTTTTTCCAACCTGTCATCCACGTAACTTACAGGTGGATTAAAACCCTTTCGTTTACCCCGATAAGTTCATTTCTTAATTTGGATTAAGTCAATTTTGGGGTAAATTTCTAGGGTTATTTTTCTAAAAATTGACAAGGTTAGGATTCTTCTTCTTGCACTCTTATTAATCGTGATTGTTGTTGTTGCAAAACTGGAAACGAAATACTCCAGGTAAGTCCAATTTTAATTTTTTTGGTTGTATTCATTCTATTTGAGTTATTTTTTGTCTGAGTTTTTCATTTGTTTTTTTTTTATTTATTTTTGTTGTAGATAATCTCTACTTTTAAAAGATGAATGTTTGGAAACTTTCCAATGATGAAGTTTATACAATAGAGTGTCGTAAATTTTTTGACTCGTTTTAGGGTTTACTGATATTAAATTTCATCAATTCAACTTTTTGATATTGTTCAATAAAATATCATATAATGTGGTCCTTTATTAATTTGTTGTCTGTTTTATTGAGTACACATCAGAAAATTTTGTCTATTAGCTTAAAAATAGTTAAATTTTGTTTGCTTTATTGTTCCACTATATTAAATTTATACACTTTTACAGCTCCTGATTCAGAACTGTTCACTTGTATTGTTCATTATGATGGGGAGTTTAACTTTTCAAGCACAATGAAATACAACTCTACTTCTGTAGCATATTTTGACAATATTAATTACAATGCTTTTTCAATATTTGAAGTGTGTTCCATGGTTGATAAGTTAAAGTTAGTAAGTTATTTTTTCTTGCACTTGAGAGTTCCAGGTACTAATTTATGTAAAGCCTCTCTTATACCTTTAAAGACTGACTCTGATTGTCTAGGATTAATCAATAGTTTACCTAGGAATAGTACCTTCACGTATATCTTCATATTAATGATGGAATTGAGAATGAAACTGAAGTTGACTTTGAGGATGCAGTTCAAGTTGAAGTTGAGGCTGAAGTTGAAATTGAAAATGAAGATGAAGCTAAAGTGAAAGTTGAGATGAAACTGAATTGGAAGTTGAAGTAGAGGATGAAATAGGAGTTGAGGATGAAGTTGGAGATAGAATTACTGAAGAAGAAGATGAAAATATAAAAAAATTTGATGTTAGTGATAATGAATTTAGGCTTGAAGATAAAGGATTACAACATGACAATATAGGAATAGGAATTAGAGTTCAAAGATAAATGGATGATTTTGGACCTGATGGGGTTAGGGTGAATCCTGAAATAGAATCTGATAGTGATAAATCTGATGAACTTTATAGTGATCAAAATTCAGATTCTGATTTCCCTAGATTTAATGAGTTTAATATTGAAACATACATGGTTAACCCTAAATTCAGTAAGAGTTTAATCTTCTCTGATAGAAAAGTTTTGAAAGAAGTAATAAAACATTATGGAAGGGTCAATAAGGTATAAGTAAAGCTTAAAAAATGATGTCAAAAGGGTTCAAGCTGTGCGTCAAGGCAGCCCGTAAAAATTATGGGCAACACCATTGAATCTCAAAGATAAAACAGATCATACTTGACAAATTAAAACATTAGTTGACTCTCATAAGTGTTCCAAGGTCAAAAAAACAGAAATATCAGATTACTCTGGATGGCCAAGTATTATATTGAAAAATTTATGATTGATATCAATTATCTAGTAAAATCACTTCAAAGGATGTATGTTTGTCTACAAGCTTGTAAAAATAGGTTCCTGGTAGGATATAAGAGGATTATTTGTGTGGATGGTTGTTACTTGAAATGATATTTTCAAGAATATTTATTGGTATCAATATGTATTAATGCAAATGATCAGATCTATCCTATAGCATATGTAGTTTGCATCAGTGGAGAGTAAAATTTATGCATCATGGGCCTGATTTCTTCACATACTCAAAACTGACCTGAGAATTAATGACTCTTCTAATATTTGTTTCATGAATGACAAACAGAAGGTATATTTCTAAAAACTATTCTAATTTTTTATACTTTATGAGTTGGAGATTATTGATTCATTTAATTTGTATCTTTTTTATTACAGGGACTTATGGATGATGTGTCTGAAATTTTCCAAATGTAAATGTCAGAAATTGTGTGAGACATATCTACAATAATTTTGAAGAGTCTCACAAAAGAAAAACTCTTAAAAATCTTGTTTGGAAGGTTGCTCAAGCTACTTACTTGAGAGAGTTTGAGGAGACAATGGAAAATTTGAAAACTCATTCTATTCCTGCATATGAATGGATACGCAAATTAAACCCTGCTCAATGGTCCAAATCACACTTTGATACTAGAATCAAGTGTGATATGCTCCCCAATAACCTGTGTGAGTCTTTCAATAAGATAATATTGATAAAAATGTAAATTTAGATTCATTCAAATTGAGAGGATGCATTTAATATCATTGATGTTTTCTTAAATATAGGCAATTGTAGAAGCTAGAGATAAACCTATTTTGACAATGATGGAAATCATTCGAACCAAACTCATGAATAAAATTATTTTCAAAAGGGAAGAAGCTGAAAAATGGTCAGGTCCATTGTGTCATAAAATTCAAAAGAGGTGAACATCATTATCCAAAAAACACACAGGTAAATTAACCCTTGTGTTCATTCTTTGATTTCACTTTTATTAATTTAGCAAGCACACAAATTAGTTTAGCAAGTACATAAATTTTAGGTGTTGGTCTGATGGAGAAAAGTATAAGTACACGCAGGTTTTGGACACCAACATGTTGTGGATCTTCTTCAACATACTTGTTCGTGCAGAAAATAAGATCTCACTAGCATCCCTTGTGTTCATGTAGTATCAATCATTCAAGAAAACAATAGAAGTATTGAAAGTTATGTGAATGAGTGTTACAGTAAGAGCATTCAAATTACCATATATATTTCAACTTGATTTCACCTGTCAAAGGTATTTACCATATATCCCTTATGGATCTTTTCCACCTGTCAACTTGATTTTACTTGATTTTTACAGTCATGTTTTTTTTATAATTTTAAATGAACCCTGAACAATAGACTTCAGTATCTGATATGAAACCAATTTTACCACCACTTATTAGGAGCCCCCTAAGAAGACCCTCTAAAACGAGAAAAAAACTGATGAAGTCAATATTCTAAGTTGAGTGAGAAGGCGCAACAAAAAACTGCACCAAGTGTGGTAAGTCTGGTCATAACAGAAAGACTTGTAGAGGTGAGATTAGTATAAATCAATCAATTACAAGACCTAGAAGGAATCATTCAATTCATCAGTAAACTGAAAACAACCAGCAACAACTTGAAAACAACCAACAACAACCTGAAAGTCAGCCTTTTATATTCAACCAGCAACAACAACCTCGAAGATGGATGCTTGATGTTGGATCAAGTCAACAATCATCAGTCTCAAATCCTCCAAATCAAGAATCACATGCATCAAATAGAGATTGAAGATGAACACCTAAAATTGTCTTATTTTGTGAATGACCTAATTTATAATTTGTTGATGATGTCTACTGCAATGACATCTATTTTGTGAATTATTTTGATTATGCATAGTTGTTTACTGTGAAATAGTTGAAATGTGTCATTTTTTGTAGCCGATTGTATACTTTATCAACTTACAAATTATTGGTGTTAAACTTGTTTATGATGAAATGAAAAATATAAATTTGTTTACTTATTTTATTTCATTGCACAAACTGAAAATAAAATGCTTAATTTTTTTATTGATCAAAATATTACAATAATTAAAGAAGCTTTATTATAAAAATTATACAATTTTTAACTACCCCTAAACATTGATTCAAGAAGCTTTAGCTACATAAAATATACCAAATCATTAAATAGCCCCTCCCATAAAATATACTCAAAAACACATTACATTACTTTAACACTCATACAAATAGCACACACATAATCAATACACATAACCAATTCATTCTTTCACAAAATCTTGCGCTTTTTATTTTGTTCACTTTCTTCAACAACCTAGAAATTATCAATTTGGAACGTGGGTTAACAGGAGGATCATACCAACTGAAAAAATCACAGCCCCTCTCATTTTCATAATTTGAACAACCAAAAAATCTTCTACCTGGATTTTTGTCAATCCAAACAGTGATTAAATCAGCACGTTGATTACAACGACAAATGGGTACTTCAATCTTGTTTTTCATCTTGGTTTATGCCTTCTTCTACAGAGAAATTTAGGATTAGAAAAAAGTACTTTTAAATATGAGAGAAAGGTAAAAAAAAACACTTTTATAAGGTTTCAATCCACCTGTAAGTTGCGTGGATGACAGGTTAGAAAAAAAAATCTTCATCAGCTGTCAGATCATATTTTCGTTTAATTTTAACGTCCTTTAACGACAGAGTGATCAAATATTAACATCCTGAAAAGAAAAATGATTTTGTTGGTCGTTTTTCAAATTCAGTGACCAAAAATATATTGGGGGTAAACGAAAGGAACTTCCATAGTAGTTTACCCTATTTTAAATGAGTTTGAATTTTATTATAAAAATATAATATATTATTTTAATTTTTAAGCTTAAGAGTGTTTGAGACGGTTAAACTTTTGAAGAAAAATTAATTAACCCTCAAACTAATAAAATGAATCAATTAAATTTTTTTATCAATTTTAACTATCAATTTTTTAATATATTATTGTCATACGATACTATAACTCATTCGTGTGACATTTATAAAGAAAATAAAATTATTTTTTAAATTATTTTTTAATTTTTAAAACTTTTAAAAAATTAAATATAATGAAAAAAAAAATTTAAAAATGCCAAATTGCAGCGTCGTAACACAACATATTAACACCAATTGATCTTAAAAAATTATTAAATTTAATATTTGACATCTATCAAAGGCTAAATAAATAAATTTTAAAATGTTTAGTTGGGTGAAGAAATCAAAAATATAATTGTTTTTCCTTAAAGAGTTTAAGAGCTTATGATATCCTTAAATTTAATATTTATATATATATATATATATATGATGTTTTGTATCATATAAGTACAAATATCAATAAAAGAGAAATTAAATTATTCACACATATAATTTAATTGCTACATATAATTATAAAAATATTTTCTGCCACAGATTTGTTTCTTCTTTTTCTTTGAGTGTCGGCGGCGGCACTAATCTTAATATTGGTCGTCGTCCGTCGAACTCTATCGTTTTCGTTTTTTATTAATAAATAACTCTGCTCTTGTGGCACGATATACTCTACCTTTTGGTACGTTTCTTCTGTCATTTGACATGTTTTTCTTTTGTTTTGTTTTTTAAGGTTGGATCTGACGATGCCACGACTGATCAAGATGACGCTTATTTGTTATCACGATGATCTTCCTTGCTTTAGACCCTCAGATTGAATATGGATACGGGTTTTGCGCTCGTGGATAGTTTATCGCGACGCTCTGTTCTGATCTGCGTTTCTCAGTGATCTTCATAGATTAATCCCCTTTTGGTTCGTTTGCTGATGCAATCAGATTTGTTCGTATCTATCTTTTCGATCGAATCTTTGGATAAGTTTTAAACTTTTTCATGTATGATCCTTGTCTGATCTAAAGTGGCTAGTTTTAAGAAAATGATCAAATTATATTTTTAGTTTACAATGATAATTATAAACCATTATTGTAATATTGAGTATTTTCTTGTTAATAAAATTAGTTGCATTTATTAAAAAAAATATAAATGCATTTAAAAAAATAGATTTTTGAAATAAATTAAATATCCCACCATATATATGGGTGTAGAATTGTTCATAATTATGTCCCCGCTTCAACACTATATTTATGAAAAACAAATGCTTCCAGATCCACACTGGCAGCAGCCTCGGTTTTAGATTTTTCTATGAATTCAACAATTTATTTATTCAAATCTCAACACAAATGACTAATCAGTAGTAACAGCAGCCTCAGATTCAAAAAATATAAGCAGCCTTATTTTTGGATTCTTCATTGAATTATGTACTAATTTTTCAACAAGTTATTTATGGAATACTTGATCCAATAGGGATGATCATGAATCGGGTAAGATCAGATTTTTGATATATCTATCAACCTAACTCGAGAGAAAAATTCAATTTCACCCCGACCCTAATCGAATTCAATAAAACTAAGAGAATTGATATATCCAACCCCATCGGATTCGAGTAAAATAACCTTCCTAAATAGAAAAAAACCATTGGGATTTAACGTACGTAGAATTTTATTCTAAATGCATTCACTAAACTTGTCAAATATCTTTTAAAGATAATTATTTAATACACAAATTATAGAAATTAACTTTACACAAGCACCTTAATTTTAAAATTTAGAGACTTAATTTATAATAAAAGATTTAAGAACTTATAGATAATAGTTTAAAATTCGATGATCATAAATAGAATTTAGAACTTAAGGTTAGAATTTAAGTTTTATAGGTTTCCTAAATCCTCACCATATTACCCTAAACCCTTATCATTATCTTTAAATTTTAAACCCTTACACCTAAATCTCTAAACCATGTCTTAAAACTAACGCTGGTAAAAACTAAAAGTTTATAACATCAATGTACAGTAATACTATGTTCTTATTTTTATAGCTGAAGAATAATAGACTATTATTTTATGTAAAATAGAACAAACAAATATACGTATCTATCTATTTGTACATGTCTATGCGGGGAGAAATTATATTATAAGTAAGTCTCACCACATGTCTATAGAACCAACCTCTAAAAATAACCATCTCATCACTTTTTTCATATCATATATTTTCCCAAGTGAAGACATGAAAAAAGTGATGGGATAGATAATTTTTAGTGATTGGTCCCATGGATGACATTGTGAGACTGCGGGAGATTCTAGTGCCAGGGGATCTTATACAAATACTTAACAAAATCTAAGTAAATTCTTACCATTACATAAATTCTTACCTAGATGGTAAGAATCTACAAGAAATTTTTACCATAGTTGGTATGCAAGCATGAATGTATATAGCTATGTTTGCCCAAACAATTATGCATTGAATGTGACATAAAAGAACCATAAAATGGAGCCCTGGGGGATCTTTTTCACTGTGATCAGATCTAGCAACCAACCATGAATTTCTATCAATTTAATACCACATTTCAGGGGTAGAAGGAACCATGACATCAGAAATCCAAACCTCATTGTGGAACTATAAAAAACATAGTCTACAGTTGGAACCAAAAAAAGAGATTATAATCTACAGTGTTCTAACCAAAGGATTGCCTGGGGAAAATGGAGTAAGCATGTCCAGTGGCAGTGAAACAATTACTTTGTTTATAAACTAACAAATGAGGCAGCGGGAAGGGATTGCTAGCTTTAAAACCTTGTGACACGAGATAGCTGAAGTTGATTAGTTCAAATTTCTGGATATAACCTGCAAAGTCAAGTCCACTTAAATAAAAACCGAAAAAAAAATCAAAGGAAAAGTTTCTTTTCAGTTATTATTTTCTTAGAAAATGCATGTTGAAACTTGAAAGGTAATACACCAAGTAGGGTAGGGTAGGGTAGGGTAGGGTAGGGTAGGGTAGGGTAGGGAAGGGAAGGGAAGGGTAGAGAGACAAATGAGTAAGACCTTTCACTACAGATGTAACATACATCAGGTAACCATCCTTGATGGTTCAAGATCATAGAGAAACATCAGATCAGAGGAAATAAAAATAAAAAATAAAAACCCTTAAGGATGTATTAACTAGAACTAACCTCCGATATTAACGGCTTAGCATGTTCTTCCCACTCAGTTGCCCATCTTGCTGAAGAGCCTGTTTCCAGTGCAACGTTCTTGAGAGATTTCAGAGCATCACATTCATCTGGAAAGCCCCTGAAGAGCATCTGCCAAAGTTGACAAGTAGAATAGAAAACCATAACATATTAGAAAAATATCAACTGTAACAGTTTTGAGAGATAAAGTTACAGATTACTCAACTACTTAATTAGTTATTCAGGTTCAAGTTTATAATAAGGTTCAACAGCCAAACACGAGCTAACATGAGATCACATTGCGACATTAGATGCCAAATCAAAGAATTTGAGGGTACAGTGGGTGTAAATCCATCCCAAAGACACCTAGGCAAAATGCATGAATTATTAATGTTAATGCACCAATAGGCTGTGGGAAAGAGAATAGCAGAGAATTTTGAAGGAATATTGCAGATGGACAATACTAGGGGATTTTTTTTCTTGGTTTTAAGAAATAATTATTGAGCATTCCCATCTAAATCAAATTGGTAATCAGAGGAGGGAACCAAATACTTGACAGATGTGGGATATTACCACTACACTCTACCTCACGTGTAGCTCATAGGGCCAAAGGAGCTACGGTTTGAGAGTGTCATCAATTCATGACTTGATCATGAGTAATGGTTCATTTTTGGGAAATGTGTTGCTACAGATTAAGTTTGTCTCATTTTAGACACGGGAGGAGCTTGCTGTCCAGAGGAGTCAGCTGAAAGTTATATCTCAATTAGTCCACAATGCTGCTCCAACAAATCATTTAGATTAAGGCGAATGGATGCTTAACAAGAATTATCATAATTTCTGAAGGACGGGTTGTACCAAGGGTTTGTAAATTATCCATATTTACTTGCAAATACAATTGTTTTTGGGAAGTACAAAACACTTACCAAGAGCTCATCAGCTAGCTCTGACGACGATGAAAAGAGCAGTCCATTTTTCTCAACTTTAACAAGTTCTTCGATGCTTCAGAAGTCAAACCAGTAACAGATTATATAGAGAATTTAGCATTAAAAGGAATCAAATTATTAGTCAATAAACCATGAAACAATAAGTGCAACAAGAGTTTACCAAGAGTAGGAAACAGCGCATACTGGAAGTCCACAACCAAACATATCTACCACCTATTACCCAACACAAGTTTTAGTGTTGGCCAAAAGATTTCAGTGAAGTGAGGAAGTTCTATCACTGCAGATGTTCTGATCCTAATGACATACCTTCATGGGAAGGTCTAATCCTGAGGAAGAAGTATGTAGACAAACACCTAATTCTGCTGAACCTGTAAAATGAAGCAAGGAAACGGATGTCAAACAGGTAGCATGATTCATGAAGCACTTTTCCATTCTTCTAATGGACTACAATGAACGCCAGAGAAATATATGACAAATACCATACCAAGAAGCAATGGATAATCCTCAGCTGACAGCCACATGGTACGAAATGCAACACGTTTAAGATTTAGCCTCTTTATTTTCTCTTCATACTTTTCCTTTTCAGGACCTTTGCCTAAATGAAGATTGGAAATTTTTAAGAAAAAATGGAGCACGGAAAGCTGATGCTTCTAGGGCATACCAGAACCATTACCTGTAATGATGAACAACAACCTTGGGTACAAGTATTGCTTTCCACCAGAGATCTCCTGCCAGAGGACCCCTTCATCAGTGGAGTCCTTTTCATCCAATAGAGCAGCAACTCGTCTATCATACATTACTGCTGCTTCCAATAGAATCCCAAAATCTTCATCTGGCGTCCTGGGAAGATGTCATTGTCTAGAATAAATTATTTAATAGATTTATAAATACTTGCTGTGCAAAAATCAGCATATATATACTTGAATAAAAAGGAAATGGTTGCAACTGAAATTAAATAACCTTAAAATAAACTAGGAGACAAACTTCTACTATGTGCATAACTACAATGAAAGGAAGGAAACTGTTGCAAATGAAATTAAGTAATCCGAAAAGAGAATGGGAGATAAACTTATTCCATCAAGTATAGGACAGGAGATAAACTTATTCCATCAAAGATCTGAAGCAGCCAAAACACAAATAATCTTAATCAGAAGTTACCATCATGAGTCAGCAACATATAAAAAAACCAGATAACGTGAAAAAGTCAATTTTAACAAAATTTGATCAGCATATTCTTCCAATCATCACTCTTACATGGTTAAAGTTTAATAAGGAAAGGGTAACTAAGGGTATGAGTATGACAAGAAGAAAAGAAACGTAGAAAAATTGAGTGCAAAAAGTACATAAACAGGGCCTTCATAAAGGATGGTCTCACCAGCTTGTACTGCTTACAACAAGAGCAGGCCTGTTTGGCTTCAAAAAGATGTCAGAGCCAACCTGAGTAGTAAATAATGTTTCATTTTGGTCATCTGCTCCAATTCCTGTAGTTGCTGAATGATAGATAAAATCAGTCCACAGTGTTCTTTATGGCTGCTCAATAAAAGTAAATTCAATTATTTATTAGACTTACCAGTAGTTACACAATCTCGAACACCAAGAGGGTGACAAAGATCTCTATTTAATCTACAAAACAACTAAGAATGAAACACAATTACAAAATAAATCTTAGACCAGGAATCTTTATGGGGACTTAAAAATATAAATCTCACCTTATGCTTCTCCTGAAGTAAAGTTGGACAGAAAAACTCGGGAGGCTGATCGTAGAGAACTGTGGCTCTATAAATTTAACCATTATAACAAGCAATATGATTAGACATTTTCCCATAAAATTTCATTGAAAAATGTAAATAAGTAACCAACAATGAGCTGAAAATCTTACTTAATTCCCCAGTTTTGAGCTAATTCATGTTGCATTGCCCTTGTTACACATAGGGAATCATCTGCCATCTTCCCATAACGCTTCTCAAACCTAAGCAGATACTTAAAATTAACAAAAAATCACATCCATTCATCCATCCATCAAACAACTCCAGAAAGGTCCTCTTAAAAATAACTTACCAATGGTATATTGAGACAAATGGGCTGCTTCTTCCCACAGACAAGCCAAGTAAGGTATATCCAAAATTATGCCAATCAACAATGAAGGCCGACTTTCTCAATGAGCTCACCCATTTTACAGCCACTAGTGTTGGAACAGAAGGAGGATTCTACACAAATGGAGGAAATATCAAGATAATTTCTAGGGAGAAGGAAAAAGAAGGATTCCATAAATTAATGAATAGGGAAGACCTAGATAAAATTTTTCTAATGAAAAATCAGGCATCTACAACTTTTAAAACCCACAATGAGAAAAAACAGCTAACTGAAAAATATGATACTGATAAATTGAGAGATATGATAACATGCTAAGACATGACCAACAAAGGAACATTATAAAGTTTCACGTCACAACTTGAAGCTTTTAACTCCTAGGCCTACAATCGAAACATTGGGGAAACAGTGGCTTTATAAGAAACAGAAGTGTTTTACCTATTGTTGCATAGACCATATCCAAATAGGATGCCAAACATGAAAAAACAAATATACAATGGTAGGGTTCCATCACCACTTATTGACACTCGCCTTATATGATGTCAATACTAACATTGGTATATCAATAATAAAATATAATAATCAATATAGAATCCACAAAGTTTTCTACCTTAAGAATATGGATCATGTATTAGGAATTTCCACAGGAATTCTCCATTGAATATATATATATAACAGACTTTACATATCATTACAAAAGAATGGCTAATAGATCTTTGTTCACAACACATAATTGGATTTTTAATTTATTCAATGTTAATATGAAAGTTTGAAATTGTAAAATCTGAATAACCAAACTCATTCATACATGCAAAGGTAGCAAATGTACACCCAACACCATTCATGCACGTGCATAATTAAATGATGAGGAGATAACTCTAGTTAAATCTCACATTTATAAAGAACTTCAAGCTTGGTAAAGAAGAATCACTAAGAAAACAACCACAACGCTTCACAGAGAATACAGTTGCACAAGGCCTCTTGTTCTTAAAATAAATGATGAGATGCTATTCAAGCATTCCGTATATCCTTCCCCCTCCTACCCCCACCCCCACAACTTTATTTTTCAACTTAAATGGAAAAAGAAAAGCAACTATTTTAGATATTGGTCCAAGGAGAGAAATAACCCCTAACCTTTTTGTTTGTCCCTTTATCTATGACTTTTGATCCTTTCAAAAAAATGCATCTCTCTTTTGAAAAACATTACTCATAAGCTATCACTCGTCACTCGAGCTTTAGAAAACTTTTATTCTAGGCCCCTTGAGCAATTAATTGAAGAGCTAATCTGTGGCTAATCTCGACTTAAACTTTGATGCAACGTAATAGTACATCAAAATCATTGAAAGACCAATTCCATTGAAAAGATTCTACAAAGTCTGGTGGAAATGTCACCGCAACATTCAACAGTAGTCGGGATTATCTGTTCTAAACAATAGAGAAAACAGAACTTGTGCTCCCTCTAGTGCAAAATAAAAGATCACCTGCACTATGAAAGCGTCAGGAGGAGGAACTTTGAAGCAAAGAAACCAAAAAAGCATTATAAACTGAATGATTGGCTTCAGTAAGAGCATTAGTGGATAAAGTATCTTTGGTAAGTTATGAGAGTTTTTTGGCCATTGTATCTGCAAATCAACAAAAAAATAAAATAAATAATAGACATTAATAACCTAGTAATAATACTTTAGCCCCAACAATATTCCTCCAAACAATACCATTGTGTGAATATGAATAGATTCATTCTCTATAACAGCAGAGTGGGGTTCCGAACCTATCAAAACATTGAAATTCAGATACAATTAGTAAATTTATTAAAATAATACATTATTAAGAGTCTCTTTAAATTTAGATTTTGAACAGAATAATCACTCCTATTTAGTGCATACTGCGTAATGCAAAATCTGGGTTCAGAAAACTTCCACCCTACAGTAAAATATCCCTAAGGTTTTTTCTTAATATAAACTATTTTATACACATGATTCTCTACCGATAAAATTTTACTAAAATAAATATTCAACGGCAGGGAAGAGAAAGAAGAAAAAGTATGCAATTTAACTCAAAAGCATGTAGAAAGGTATACCTCCATAAGCAACAATATCCACTTCCAAGGATGCCTAAAAAAACAATTGTAATCAGAAAATGAGTGGCTTATTCATTTATTCTAATTGCACTTTTCTTTTAATGGAGTTCTTCACAGCATTTATTACAAACAAAACAAAACAAAACAAAAGATATTTTACATGTTAACCCAAATTACTATTTTCTTTTTCTTCATTTCTGAGACAAATTGAACTGTCTACAACAACTAACATTCTTTCTTTACCATGTTCAATTTTTCTACTATCTGTAGGATATGTCATATAAGCATGTCACTATACAGGGCAAATATCTATAGGACAATCAAGTTTATAACTTTTCCTCTTCTGCAATGTGGCATATATGTGAGGATATGAAGGGAGAGGGGCCTACTTGGCAAACAAAATTTGAATATCAATAAGTATCGATTATCCTGCACCCAAGAGGGGGGAGCAAAACACTTATTTCCAGCTAAACTTTTAGGAGTGAGCTAATTTTACAAGAGCTAACCTTACACAAAATTTTCTTTAAATATGATAAATAAATAATTCAGATTGTAGAAGCCCATCTTTATCAGAACTAATTTCTTCCAAGACTTCTAAAACTATGGTAACCATTCAAGCATATCCACAAAGGATTAGGCTGAATTGAAGGAAAATATAAAAACTAAGGTGACTATCATCCATCGTAGCACATTGATGTCACATAAAGAATGACGTGAATTCAACATCTTCTACAAAGTACATAAGAGCCGTAAGCTGCCAAATCACCCCATTGCTACACTAATGCCTACATATGCCGAATCCTATAGATTATTAACAAGCTTTGTTCCTATGTTGATTATTTAATATCTGATGCAAAGTTTGGGGGTACTCACTTTGCTCAAATCAAATTAGCAAGAAGAAAAAAGAAGCAATACACACACATTTGTAATTTTGTGTAAGCCTCCTTGGCTTTTGCACAAACCAAATACTTAGGCTCCACTAGGTCATCCATCTTCTCAGTTCTCAGTTGCTTTTTGCTATTTACCATAAGCTCTACTAAAGAAACGTGAAAGCAAACGGTTGAAAGCAAAATGCAATTGATTAAAACTTAACAAATCATCAATCCTAACATAATTATTCCATTTGAATCTAAAATGCAAGTAATAAAAGTAATGTGAAATGAACATTTCATCAATAAGAACTATTACAATAATCTTTCATGCCAATTACCCATCATTATATGATATGATAAATCAGTAATGCAAACAAATCAACAAAATTATAGCATCATTACATAAACAAGGGAGTTTGAATGAATTTCGTCTAACTTGTTCCCTTTCCATTTACTAAACCCAATTTTGCTTAATATAAATATTTCAGTTCAAGCTAAACATCAAGCATAATAAAACAAAAGTTTTTTCAAAGAAACAAAACCCTAAATCCAGATTACAAAAAGAAAATTAGTGCAATACCTGACGTGCAAGGGAAAGGGCATGATACTGCATACGAGGGCTACGTCCAAGATCTCCTAGAATCACCACACATACTCTTCCCCTGTTCCTCATCTCTTCTTCGTTTTTGGGAGCGGATCTACTGTAGTGCCTCCTAGGTCAATTGACCTACCATTAATTTTGATGATGAACAGAAGAAAGTGGTGATGAAAGATGGATACAGAGGATTTTTAACGACGGTGAAGTTGTTGTGAGGCTTTTGGATATACTCAATTTTTAAAGGCGTTTTTGTAAGATTAACATTATGATTGGCGTTGTGAAGCGGTTCGGGCTGTATGATGAACACCGTCGGCGACTGGTGATGAGCAATGACCGGCGACAGGATGAGCGAAAACGACTAAAACGAAAGAAAGAAAAGAAATACAACACGGCTAGGGTTAGCCAAAAAGGAGAAAATAAATCACTCTCAATAACCCACTGATAAATAGTTTACCTTAAATTTTAATTTATAAAATATAATTTATTATCTCAATTAATTTTTAAAAAAATAATTAAATTCAACTCGATTAATTTATTTGATATGAATCAACTTTATGTTAGTGATCAAAACATATATTTTCAAATATTAGTGTCTAAAATGAAAATGTTGTCAAAGTTGAGTGACCATTTATATATTTTTAACTTCTTTATTTGACGATCGGTCGAACTTGCCTTTTCTCTCTGCGTCCGATCTACCCTCAGTCCCTCACTTTCTCCGCTGAACACTTATTAGCTATGGCGGGTTCTACTGGCGGCGGCAGTTCTTCCAATCCCTCATTAAACCCTTCTGCTCCCAAAATCCTATTAGCCAAGCCATCAGTTGGGCCGGGCCCCGGAAAATTTGGACGCGGAGGTGGCGAAGATGAAACGGCGCCACATCGGACCCGTCTCCCTCCCGTTGGCTCCCTCAACCTTCTTTCTGATTCGTGGGAGTTTCACATTGATCGATTTTTGCCTGTAAGTTAAAAGAAAATTAACGGTTTCTCTTCCTTTTAACTTTCTATGAAAAAGCTTCAGATGAAGTGGAACTGAAAATAGTTTCTTTGAGATTAAATAATCTGCAGTTTTAGGTATCCATTTGATATTTTTTGCTATGGTAAATATTTTAATTTTGCATTTTTTTTTTTGTAATTAATTTGTGGAAAATTATAAAATTCTGAATTATTTTTAGCATAGGTACTGATCATAGAATATAGATACCCTTAAACTTTGGGTATTTTAAATGAGGTAAAGAATCAGATGGTTTCTTTGGCTAAAATGGTGTGTGTCCTTTTTGTGAATTGCAGTTTTTGACTGAGAATACTGATTTTAAGGTGGTTGGAATCATTGGTCCACCGGGTGTAGGCAAGTCGACAATCATGAATGAGCTTTATGGTTTTGATGGAATCTCCCCTGGTGTGTATCATTTTGTAATTGATACTCGAATGCCTTGCTATCTCGTTTATCTGCACTTTGCTATATCCACTAGATAACTCTTACATGCTAATTTGCAGGGATGCTCCCACCTTTTGCCATACAATCAGATGAAACCAGAGCAATGGCAAGGCATTGTACTGTAGGTATCGAACCCAGGGTTTCTGCTGAGCGGCTTATACTACTTGATACCCAGGTTCCAAGCTTAGTACTCTCCTGTGTGTGTTTTCCTTTTCTGTAGATTATAATCATGAAATGGTATATATATATTTTCTTTTGAAGCATGTTTGGAATTTTCACAATTCTAGTTCAAGCTATACAAAGAAAAATTATGAGCTTTTCTGATGTTATTATGAAGTTATCTGAATTGGAGAAGATTATGAAAAAGTATATGTTTTTGAGGGAATGCTAGAAGAAACTTGATCACCTTTGATGTTCTATTGATTGACTATTGATCCCCCGGACAATTATGTTTGAAAAGCAATGAACCTTGAAAAAGATTAATTTGTAGAGGTCATTTACATAATTGGATGGAAATTCTCCACGAAATCTATAGCTTACTGCGAAGCTTTACAGAAATGAAAATACTGTCTAAATAGGCATGAATGTGACATGTAACAAATTAGTAATAAGTTGCGTAGTCCTCGGTGTTCTGAAAAGTTTCTTTCCTATCACCATTTATTAATTTTGTCACCTTGCCAAATAAGGGCATCTAGTTTAATTTGAAACTTTCCAGCTGCCCTTTCTTATGATATCTCGGTGCTTTCCTGATCGAGAAATTTTGAGCATTAGTGCACACCATTCATGTTAACATGTGTTTTCCTGCTTACATATCATTCTACTTGTTGTATAGTCGGTTACCTGGACTCATCCAATACTCCAATCTAAATTCTTCTTGCCCCTGTCTTGCATCCATGTTTCTTGTTTTACATAGCGAGATTTTGTGCTAGGGCAGGGGTTTTCTGTACTAGTTTGTGAATCGTCACTGTGCATTCTTCTTGACTTGCAGTCTGTTTTCAGTCCTTCGGTTTTATCTGAAATTATGAGACCTGATGGCTCATCCACAGTTTCAGTACTAAGTACTGGTGAATCACTGTCTGCTGAATTGGCCCATGAAATTATGAATATCCAGGTAACTGAATTGAAAGCATTGGGCCTTTTGTTTTATATATTAATGCTTGATATTTCATTTACATTATATTTTCCATCTTGAAGTAAGATGTCTGATAGTATACCTCTTATTGGGATGCTGCAAGGGATCTTTTTAGCTTGGTGTTCTTCTAGCATCTATTTGTCACATTTTGCTCGTGGTGTCTGATGGAGTTCATGATAACAGAATGTGGCACATGATGCTAACGGTAATATTCTTGTCTTTCCCACTTTAGATGTCCATAATATGCTGCTAGTCTGTTACATTGGTAATTTGTATAAATAATTGATTTCTATACTTCAGATTTGTAGTTGTAAGCCAGTAGTGATGCTCTATATATATTTTGGGTACATAGATGATGATTTAGAGCCTTCAGTAATTTTCTGTTTTTCTCTATTTCTTATACAAGTTTTGTTGGTATTTGGCCATCTGAAAAGTAGACCAGTTAATACCAAGAAATTACATATGACGTTTAAGATGACCACTTTAGAAAAAAAAATGAAGAAAAATATATGGCATTTCTGTTACTGTTATTTAGCCTATGTTCATTAATTTGGATTTCTGATGGGAGAAGCGTGCAAACACTTGAATGAGCTACAAGAACAAGTGAAAAGGAAAAATGAGCATGCAAGTCTTTGAAATAAGATCTTATGGCCCCTTATAATCCAAATATGGTAAAGAAATGACCTAATTATGGCCAAAAAGAAAAAATATATATGCTGATTATTTTTCTTTAATTTAATGTTTTAAACTCTTGCAAAAAAAATCTTGTTTATACTAATCTCTCTCTCTCTCTCTCTGCAGGTTGACTTATTGAAACATGGCATTCCTGATCCGTCTTCGTTAGCCCCTCTCCATTCTATGAGCTCTACATTGGTGCCTGACAAAGAGAGCAAAGATAAAGTTCATGAGGCTGAAGAGTATATCGGTCTTCCTGTTTTTGTGCATACAAAGTGAGTTATATTTCATGTTGCAAATTTCCATGAGTGATGATTACTTCTGTATTTCCATAGCATTCACCTCTGCAACCCTTGCCACTATTTTCACACTCCCTCGTGATCTATCACCACCTGCAAAACCACTTTTCCTTGCATAGAACATATTATGATCAATGCTGCCTTTATGGCATGTTAAGTTCAAGGGCAATGCTCGGGTGTTTGGCGGCTACCAACTTGATAATTGAAGGTCATTAACCATTATTTTTTAATTGATCTTTTTCTTTCTTTTGGCTATTTGCAACTTTAATTTATCCAAAAAGCACCAGACAAGTGCTATATATAAAAGCCAGCTTTCTGCAGTAGAATCAAAAATCTTATCTAGCTCCCTACCATTACAAAGATCCCTGTTACCCGAGTCCCCTGCAATATTCTTACTACGATAGAACCTCAAAACAAGTTCTGACTTTGTAGTGCTACAAAAAGAACTTTGTAGTCTTTTCATATTTACACGAATGTGCTAGAGAATTACATTTTCTTCTACCCGTAGATCGTTAAAGATTCCCAATAGTAACATATGTATCTATGGTCTTATTGTCTACAGGCTACAAGATCAAGACCTTTCTCCGCCTAATATTGTGCAAACGAAGAAGGTGCTTTTACAATATTTCAGTTCCTCATCATTTATGAGACTTAAATGTGGAAAAAAGCCTGCTGATCAACCGGCTATGAGTCAGATTAATGGTAAAGATAAAGAGTTGCTGGATTTATTTGTAATCCCCTGTAAGAACAAAGACAACTCTCCGAGAGCTCAGTGTGAAAGCTATGTCTCCTCGCTATCGAAGTTACGCGATCAGGTCTCTTTCTATGCACCTTTTCTCATCCTGCTGTTATTCTCCTTGCTCCTGCTTCTTTCTTTCTCTTACATTTAAGGTATCCTGTAATATCAGACTTATACCGTGTGTTCTTCACAGGTTTTGTCTATGAACTGCCCTTCGTTTACAAGGAATGTTTCCGAACGCGAGTGGTTAAAAAGTTCTGCCAAGATATGGGAACTGGTAAAGAACTCTCCTATTATTGCCGAGTATAGCCGGACATTATTAAGTTCGGGAATGTTTAGGAGATGATCGTTGTGATGGTACATTTAGGATGATTTTCTCAATAGAGGTTAGCCTTGCTTTACTTGCTAATCTCGACACTGAAAATACCTTTATGTGAAGCTTTCAAATATCCGATTGCAGTCCGGGTTGGCGGGTGTATCGACATTGTTTTCATTCGGTCTGGCTGTAAGAGAAAACCATGACAGTGCTGTAGTTGAAGACATCAATATTGTAAACATCCTGATCTCTTTAGCCAAAGGCACCTTACATCCATTTAGAATGACTATTGAAACCAATGTTGTCGGGACTGGATCGGATTGATTAGGCGAAGAAAAATCGAGTGGTCTGGCGGTTCAATCAGTGATATAAATCGGAATTTGATCGAATTTTCTTGAACCTGTAGAAATGGGATTCTGTACATAACATTTTTATACAATTTGATTCATTTTGGAAATGGTTCACCAAACCTGAATCACGATGTCTTTGACGATGACAGTGGATATTGATTTGGTGAACCATTTTCCGGTGGAGGAAGGCCGCCTACTCCATTTTCCGATAACTCGGCCACCATGTCTAGGGGAATTTGGTTGAGGTTTCGCACCGGCATCAATAATTTCGGAAAACAATGAACGACACGCTAGCTAAACGATAATCGTAAAGTTGACATTCGATTGGCACGTCATTTGTCGTTTTCTAATGATACTATATTAGGAGAAATGATCAGCTACTAGTTTGTCAAATGATAGAGGTTATATTCTAAAACAAATATTACTGTAATCACTATTAGTTTATTTAAAAAAATGATCATCTATATCCAACAATTAACGATTAGAAAAGTGGGTTCTTTGGAGTTTGGGATTTAAAAAATTTTAGGGATTATTTTATAAATTTTATAAATTTTCAGGAATTTCGAAGATTTGAAAATTTTACTCCATTATTGACTTTATTTTGATATTTTTTAAAATTTTAACTTAAAATTATTTAAAATTTATTATTGATAAAAATATATATTTTAAAAATCGTTTATCAAGAAGTTTATAAATATATATTTTATAAAAGTTAATTATTTAAAATATTTAATATAAATAGAGTTAAATTTTAAAAATGTTTACTTTTAAAAAATCAATAATGGACATCTTAAGTAAAATAATAGTTAAAAAATTATTTTAATATTCTAATTTTAAAAATAAATTAAACATATATTTTAATTAATTAATAATTATTTTAATGGTAATTAATTATTAAACATTTTAAAAATATATAATTCATCTATTTTTATTAAAAGAATAGTTTAGAGAATTTAAACACCCAAAATTCATAAAAATATAATTTAAATAATTATTTTTATATTACGTATTAAAAAACATTTCTCTCTATGAAATTGAATATAAGGTCGAATCGGGTCGAGATTAGTTGGGTCCGGTTACCTTCCCTAAGTCCCTTAAGTACAAGAGGGTGGCTTAGCATCGTTTTGTAAGTTTTTAAAAGCAATTTGAAAAAATTTGCGAAGAGGAAATCGAGTCGGAGAGGATGTCGTTTAGAGGGAAGAGAAAGGACGGAGAGGATCACCCTTCGGACGAGAATGATTTCCACGCGCCGCCCAAGAAAACAACCAAGTTTTCTGCCTCCTCCGCCGCCGACGATTCTGATGATTCCGACGACATCGTTGTCTGCGAGGTCACTCTCTACATTCTCCTGTTATTTCTTATATTTGATGGCTTTATTTATCCGACATATGCGATTCTAGGGTTTTGTATTTAGTTTTTTTTTTCTTTTTAGAATTTAACATTGAACTAAGTTAATAAAATGTGGATTTTCCCCCCTTTTGAGTTGCAGATATCTAAGAATAGAAGAGTTTCAGTGAGGAACTGGAATGGGAAAATTTGGGTTGATATTCGTGAATTCTATATCAAGGATGGAAAGCAATTGCCTGGAAAAAAAGGTCCTTTCTTTGTTTTATTTCCAAAGATTATGATTTCAAATGTGCTTTATTTCTATGTATTGTTTAGATTTGAAGTTTGATTTAGTTAATCATCTCTGAAATGTTATGCATGGGTGTTTTAACTGAGAAGGAGAGTTCCGTTTTTGTGTTATTTTGCTGTATTCAGTTCCACTTCCTTGCAAACATGTTTTATTTTGTTGAACATATCTGTGTATTTTTTCAATGTTGGGTTGAATATAAGTGTGAAGGTAATGTTAAGTGTTGTTATTAAATTTTGGCATGTGACTTTCATTCAGAATGGTCCTTTCCTTTACTGCCAATTCTGTTGGTTTGAACTAGAAATAGTGCTCCTTTTATCGTTAGTAGTTTGTTATTTGTTGCCTTTTGTCTTGTGTTTGTGAATTGGATTTCTTTTTAGTCTCTATTAAAGTTAAGCTTCTATTAAAGTTAATCATCAATTAAAGTTCATGTAGCCACACTTAACCCTGTTTACCTTGAAAAAGAGTTTGCCTAGGCAGAAGAGGTGTTTGTTTGATTGAAGGTGCCTGACCCGAAAGTGGCAGGAGGCATTATAGATAATTTGCTTAGGACTTGGCCCCAAGGTGTGCATCTGCCAATTCTGCATACTCCAAATTACTCTTGGTTTTCTTTGTTGAGATTAAAGCGCTGATTTTCCTTATATTAATTTGGTTAATGAGTGCATTTCTACCAACATAAATAGACTTTTTAAAGTTGAGAATCCCTGTTATTTGTATCCTATATAAGGAGAAATCTTTGTTTGAAGAAGCTATTGATTGTTCATAAATTTTTGGGTTGGAAATTTTGTTTTGGAAAAGTTCAGACACTTTTCTCTCTATTTTTTCCATGCTTATCATGGTGTACACTAATATTCTTGTTGCTGATGCTTTAAAGCACTTGAGAATTTTACTTTCTGAAGCGTAGGGTTAGTATTTTTCTTTCCCCTTTTCTCTTTCCTGTGTCATTGCTAATGTTCATGAACTAACATCTTCGAATGCTCGTTGTAGGTATTTCGCTTAGTCTGGATCAGGTATGAATTATAAAGTTTATGCTCTGTTATGATGATTATGAATACATTTTTCATTTTTTTTCAATTTTCTTCCGGTTCAGTGGAATACTCTACGGGATCATGCAGAGGAAATTGACAAGGCACTTGGTGAGAACTCATAGGAAGTGGACATGGTGTACCATGTACAAGATGGTGGGAGTTTAAGGTGTCAGGGTGCCGCGTATTTTTATTGCTGGAAACTGTAGCTGCTGGAGGCTGATGTTTTGTTTTTAACTGGAGTCAATGTTGACTTGTTAATGAAGTTTCAAAACTCAAAATGTTTCATCAGGCTTGTCCCCCGTTTGTTTAATTAGTTGTGTAGACTAATATGTGATGTAGCTTGATCTCGGATGATCTAAACATGATTAGCAAATGGAGTCTTGAAGGGAATGTAACCGAATCGAGTTGAGTTTGATTAATACTCTAGTAACTTGTGATATGTCACGTCTCAATTATAATTTTAGTATATTATATTTTTAAGTAGTTCACGAGCTTTTGAGTTAGGTATCGAGTAGCTCGGCTTAGTTTGTTAAGAACTTGAGTCAAATTTGAGCTCGAGTTTGAGTTCAATCTAGGTGACTAACTTCCCCTATGCTGCAGGGCTTTCAAGCCATATATGGGCAGATCTAAGATTGACTTGGTTTGATTTCATTAAAAACTAGCAGATGACTGCAAGCTCTGCAAAACTTTGGAAGTAGAGGAAGGTTGAAGAAAAGCGATGACCCACATGGAAAGATGGTAATTCCTATTCTTGTTAACAGACCATTTTTGGACTATATTTGGTTGGGAGTTGGGACTCTGTGGTTGTGGTTCCTGCAATTCAATAGCAGTGAAAGGTTATCATGACACCATAATTATAGTCTCACTTGGTTGAATGTCTTAAACATAGGGTGTGCAGGGCTAGACATTCTGTTCATATGTTTTATCAGAAATACCTGCTGGATTGAATTGTCTGCATCTGTTTCAAATAGGATCTTGTGAAACTGAGACTGTAATTAACATGCTACTACTGTTCCATGCATTAGCTTTACTCAGTTATGGGCTTTCTGGAATTCATATGACGTCCAGATGTTCTCTTTTTTTCTCATATAAGCTTCGAAAGTTAAGTTTGTCTCCAGTACATGATGTTCTTATTCCCCGGATCAGTCCTGCACTTGGTCCTGGCTTAACTGCATCAGCAGCACTTGTGGTGGCTCATATAATTATTAATGTTACAACAGGGTATATTTGTTTAGGAAGTCATGGCTTAACTGCATCAGCAACACTTGTGGTGGCTCATATAATTTTTTTATTATTTTAATTTATTTATCGTTGATCGATAATTTTATTCATTAAGTGATTATTTTAGTCAAAAATAACATATTTAAAAATAAATTATTTTAAAAATAATAAAGATCAAAATAATTATTCAATCGAGCATTAAGGTAGTTTTTTTTGGGTTGTCTAATACTTTCAATGACTTATAAAATTGATGATTGGATTTACTATTATGTCAATCGAAATCATTTAAAACTGATAATAAATCAAATATTTTGATTAATTATCTTTAATTGTTAATTTACGAAATTGATAGGACTAAATTGCTCATATATTTCTTGTAATGGTCAATTTAGTTAATTTCAAAATTTAGAGGGACCTATGAGGTCTTTTTACCGGATTATTATCCTATAGGCTATAGGCTATAGCGAATAGGAGGAGGCTGGGAGCCTCACAACAACCGGTTTAAGACCTAAGAACTGAGCAGTTCCAACACTAACAGAATGTCAATATTATCCGTCCACTTAACGCGCCTCACGCGCCACCGCTTTCCATTCTCTTCCATATTCTCTCCTTCCTCTCGCCACCGTAACCACGCCTTCACTCCTTCCCGCCGCAATCTCCGTTTTTCCCAGCTCAAACAATTCTCCTTCCGCTGCTTTTGCTCTACTTCAGCTACCCATTCGAGTATGTTTAGCCATTGAGACATTTCATCGAGCAGGTTTTGTGTTGGGTAGTTATTCAACTTTCAAATTCAAATGTCTCATTGAAAAAATTTGCAGATTGGAATCTTCCTGTGGGAGCTGGCGAGGAAAAGTATGATGTTATCGTGGTTGGAGGAGGACACGCGGGATGTGAAGCTGCCCTTGCGTCCGCTCGGTTGGGGGCCAAAACTTTGCTTCTTACTCTAAACATTGACCGGATAGCTTGGCAGGTTGGGTATCTTTCTTTTATCTTATCATTTTATTTGATTTAAGTTACGAAATTGGCTGGCCATGGCTCTTATGTTCCTTACCGGCAAAGCTTATTTTCTTTACCTACAGCCTTGCAATCCAGCGGTGGGCGGACTTGCAAAATCACAACTTGTACATGAAGTGGATGCGCTTGGTGGTGAGATTGGAAAGATTGCGGATAAGTAATTTCCTTAATTTTCCAAATGCAGTTTTATTGGCTAATTGTGTTGATTTGGTTTGGGAAGCTTTAGCCTCAAAGTAAAATGTGTGTGGAGTTAATAAATTTTGATTTTTTTACAAAGAATTTATTTTTGAACGTTTTGTTACATTTTGTAGACATTTGCTTTTTTTTTTTGTATGACTTTTGTTTTTTAGCAAAAGTTTATGAAGAAAAAACAGCAGAAGCAATAATTCTCATCTTAATTGTTGATTTCAAATTTATTTGTTTTAATCAAAAGATTGCAATTCAATTATTTACTTATTGGTACATTTAGGTGCTATTTGCAAAAGCGTGTTCTTAATGCTTCAAGAGGTCCTGCTGTCCGAGCATTGCGTGCACAAACCGATAAAAGGGAATATGCAATGGAAATGAAAAAAGTGGTAGAGAGGCAAGTTTCTTTTTGTTCCTATTTAAATATCCATTTGTAATAATTAGTATATATCGAAAGTATATTTTTATAATGTAATTAATAATTTAATATGTTAAACTAGAAGTAAACCTGATTTTGTAACAGCATTAACACTAGCTAACTAGCTATTTAATTTTTGTATCATGATTTTTCTAGCTTATAGTTAGGTGCATATCTTATATGGGCACTTTTTATTGTATTGTTATGTTCAAAGGCAATTGATAGAGTTCTTAACTCTGATATGATAAAAGTTATCATTTGGTCGAACATCTTGACTACCTGTGGTGTTCATTTTTCAAATTCGCAGTTTAGCTTGATTTTACTGATATTGATTGGTCCATTGTTTTTCAGAGAGATAAAATTGTATGCTAACAGTTATTAGCAGTTGAGATCCTTAATTTTCCAAAATTAGATTATATAAACTTGATTAACCTCTTTTTGCCTACTTTGTGCCAATGTTTATCATAATGCTAACATGCCTACATTCTTGGATGACTATTTTGTTACTGTTATTTTTTGCTAACCTGTGGGGTGGCTTCTATTTTTCAGCACTCCAAATCTCTCAATTAGGGAGGCAATGGTGACGGATATTTTGCTCGGAAAGAATGACAATGTCGAAGGTGTTTGCACATTTTTTGGAATGAACTTCTACGCCCCTTCTGTTATACTGACTACTGGAACTTTTATGAGTGGTAAAATATGGGTTGGTAGAACTTCTTTGCCTGCTGGAAGAGCTGGCGAATCTGCATCACATGGTCTGACAGAGAACTTGCAGCGTCTTGGATTTGAAACTGATCGGTTAAAAACTGGAACCCCGGCACGAGTGGACTGTCGCACTGTTGATTTCTCTGTCTTGGAGCCTCAGCATGGAGATGAAGAGGTCCTTCCATTTAATCTCATATGTAGGTTCAGTGGATTAATATGGTAACATTTAAGATTAATCATGCTTCAAAAATTGCTACCCAGTAACAGGGCACATAGGTTAAAAAAATTTGGGCTGTATGGTAATTTTCTTACATACTAAATAGTGAAAGAGGCAAAGTTTCTAGTTTCACACTTTCACCACAGTAAAAACTTTATAATTTCAATTACACAGCGAAATGGGAAAATTCTGATATATTTGGTTCTTATGATACTTTTGATATGTGATTCAATATTTCTCAGGTCAGTTGGTTTAGTTTTGATCCTGATTTCCACATTGAAAGGGAACAAATGTGTTGTTATCTGACACGAACTACTAAGATTACCCACCAGCTTATTAAGAATAATTTGCATGAAACTCCTACCTATGGAGGATGGGTTGAAGCTAAGGGGCCTAGATACTGCCCTTCGATTGAAGATAAGGTAATTTGTTATTGTTTGAATTATACTTTTGTTGGCTGAACTAGAACTGAAATGTCTTGTTAAGCACTGCAGTGTTATAGACATGTAGGCATGTACTGTGTTTCACTTATAACTAGTTGAAGTATTCACTTTTAGTTTTTCATTCCTAGTTTCTATGTGGGCTTCTTAGAGTTTTTACGACTATTTTCTCGTGTTTATTTTATTGGTTGAACTTGCAGTGAGAAGTGTTTCTATGCGGTGTAGTGCATTTATCTGTTCATGATGCTTCACTTCTCACTAGTTGAGGCCTTCCCTTTTTGTTTCACTTTTACCATGCATTTCTTGAGTTCTGTGTGATAGCCTACATGATACTTACATTTTTAAAGAACTATTTGACTTGTGTTCATACTGCTATGAGAATGTAAATTTTCATGTGCTTCGGTTTAAAGTTATTACCAAAAATTCTTTGAGATATAGGTGGCTAAACTCTAAGCTGTTTCTGTTCACACACGCGCACACACCTAGAGAAGATTCTGGCTATCACATGAGACTTCTATTTGTTGACAATGTGATCTGTTGATAGTATATCTGCGAGTGTAACTCTGTCTCTTTTTAAGATTCTTTTTTTTATATATTTAATTTTTTTACTTAACCAACCCATTATCTTATATAGATTGTCAGCAGAAAAAAAACATTTTTTTTCTATCTGTGATCATCAAGTGTGGAAGTGAAATGCTGCTGATTAGTTTAGGCTAGGTGCTGTATCAATCCATGGTTCTGTATTTTTATTAACTTAACTTTTCTCGTACAGATATGAAATGTACCATAGAATCAAAAGCTGTAGTATCCACCAAGCTAATTTCTGATAATACTTGGATGTTTTTTTTTTTCAAAAGTTATGTTTTTGTTACAGTTTAGCCTCCAAGTATGCTGCTGTTCTGTTGGTTCAATCATATTTGCTGATAATATTTTTCAAGAAAATAAAAAGAAAACAAGTAGCCCTTTCTGTTTAAGCATTTGAATTAGAATTTTTCAAATAATGTAATATAGTTTTTTTTTTTTTACATTTTTCGCGTTTGTTCATTAGATTGTGAGATTTCAAGACAAAGAATCTCATCAGATTTTTCTTGAACCAGAGGGTCGGACTGTGCCTGAGCTCTATGTGCAGGTAATGCTTTTATGCCTCGTTTATTAATAATATGTGGTAAATCAGCAAATGATTGCTTGGCTTTGCCTTTTGATTCCCTTTTATCCCTTACGTGTGGAATTGTCATTTATAGATACGCCCAGGAAAATAGGTTGGGAAAGTAACAAAGGATGATGTTTGACTCCTCTGAAGGGTGTCATGACAATTTCTTTCCTTTTTATTATATGCTGCCTTTATTAATAGGAAAGTTGGATCAAGCTCTTTGAAAAACATTTTTCTACTGAAGTTCAATGTGAGTACAGTATGCATTGTTGCTATTCTGGGTTTTCATATGAAGGGTATCCTAGTTGCTATGTGGAGCTGTCCTATGAAGGGTATCCTATAGGAAATTCTCATGTTTGTTCTACATTGGTTTGTATTAATTGGAAGTGTTAACTAAAACCTTTCTTTTTGAAAAATCTTTTCTACTATGGTTCCGTAATTAGTTTCATTCATGTAACTAGAATGCTATGCCGGGTTGTACTATAAATGTTTTATTTTCGGTTTTCTTTTTCAATTGAGTTGCCCATTTTATCATATTAATAGCCACGTGTTGCTTTTAGTATGTGCTTATGAAGTAATCTCTCATTCATCTTCTCTTTAACACAAATGGTTTATTGTTTTATCAACTTGACAGGGTTTCTCAACTGGTTTACCAGAAAGATTACAGTTGCCACTCTTGAGAACTTTGCCTGGACTCGAGAACTGTTCAATGTTAAGACCTGCATATGCCGTTGAATACGATTATTTACCAGCTCATCAGTGCTCTAGGTCTCTTATGACAAAGAAAGTTGAAGGTTTATTCTTCTCTGGTCAGATAAATGGAACCACTGGCTATGAAGAAGCTGCTGCACAGGTTTATATATTTATGTTTCTAACTTTCTTTTGTACATTAGGGTGCCTTTCCAATTCAAAATAGATGTTCTATTTTTTTCTGAAAATTTATGTATCAAATGGCAATAAATTATTTTGGCTCGTTCTATTATCAGTTATTTAAAAAAAATCTTTTAAACAGGGCATCATTTCTGGTATCAATGCCGCCAGACATTCGGATGGGAAGCCCCTTATTGTTCTTGAGAGGGAAAGCAGTTATATTGGAACATTGATTGATGATCTGGTCACTAAGGATCTTCGAGAGCCCTACCGAATGTTAACCAGGTAAGCAATTACACATTCTTCTAGTATGCCGAGACCAGGATTTTGAATTTTTTCATGCTTGGAAATGATTATGGATATGATGACACTTCCAAATTTCAAAAAATTCATTTGGTGAAAGATTTAATTGAATCTGGAAGAATAAAGAAGAATAGGGGAAAACTTGGGGCTTTTCTTTTAATTATGACCTGGACATGCGCTGACACCAGTTAGTCTTTATCTAGGCCAAAAGGCAATAAGATTATCTCATTGGCTCTTGCCTAGCTAATAATTGTATAGGTTTGAGATAACTTAGAAGCATTTAGAAAGTATTTAATCATTTTTTATTGGCTTAAGGGTGCTTAAAGCCCTTGAACTTTTGGAAAAAATCAATTAATCCCCTCAACTTTTTTGCAGCGAATTAAGCCTTTATAAAATTTCATCAATTCGCTTCTTTGACTAACACTGATTATTAAATCTAACAGTTTTTTTGGATTAGTTGGTGCAACTTGTCTTACGGTGTAATCACTTGGCATTTTTCAGGATTTTTTTATTTTTATTTGAAAATATTCTTTAAAAGTTCAAAAAAATTCTAAAATGCTTGTAAAACTTATAAAAAATTGTTTTCTGAAAAATCTGTAAATGTTTCATGACAAAATTGTGGTGTGTCACATGACAATAACATCTCAAGAAAAAACCCATCAAAAATTGATGGTCAAAATTAGTCAAAGGTCTTAATTGCTTTAATTTATCGGTTCAAGGACTTAATTGGGTGCAAAAAAGTACATGGGCTTAATTGATTTTTTTTTTTTCAAAAATTCAAGGGCTTCAAGCACCCTTGAGCCTTTTTTATTTGATGTAAAAAAATTATGGACAACTATTGGTGCTTTGCCAATGGGAAATATTTTTTCCACAAGCAGTGATAGAATAATGAGAAGTGTCTTTGTAGTAAATTTAAGAACTAAAAAAAGAATGGGACTCTTGTCACCATTTTAATCCTGCTCATGAAAAAAAATCCACTGCCAGTGCACATGTTAATAATCCAAGAGCTATTAAAGTCAACACTCAAATGAACCTAATTAGTATCATAAAAGAGTTTTATTAAATTAACATTAAATAGTTTTCAATAAAGTTGTATAAGATTTGGTTTGTTTGTTTGTCTGTTCCTTTTCTATTTTTATTTTTTGAAGTTCAAATTAAATTGAAGTGTTTAGCTTTTCAGTGGAGAGAAATAAGAAGGAAAAAGGGAAAAACAAAACCAAATGAAATTCTGTAGAAAGTTTAATAAAACCAAACTGAATTCTCATGGTTTGGACTTTGAATTGGTTTGGCTGCTTGATTTTTACTAGTATAGTAGTAATGATTTTACAAATTCATCTTTTAAGTTAGAATGGTTAGCATTTGTGTCAGTAAAACTTAAATTTTGGTTTAATCTTAGATTTTTGATTTTGTTTCACCTGAAATGAATGTATTTGATTCTTCTCCAAACCAGAACCATTAAATAGCTGGTTCGGTTCAATTTAGTTTTTTGGTTCCCTCATTCTTTTTACACACCAACCTGAAATGATATACAACTGGAAATGTTTTGCAAATCTAGGAGGAAAAGTCCTCATGGCATTTTATCCGTACCCTGTTTGCTTGGAATTATTATTCTTGGAAGAACAGCTTGTGTTTATGAAGTTCCATTTTAGTTTATAAGTGATGTTCTCATGAAGTTGTACTTGTATCATCCATTCTTCTCTCTTTTGGTAAACTTGATTGGCACGGTTCTTAGCATTGAACTGAACAAATTAACCACGTCTATTTCTGTCTCTTTCTTTTCCTTCCTCTAGCCGTTCAGAACATCGGTTACTTCTTCGATCTGATAATGCGGATAGTCGTCTCACACCTTTGGGGCGTGAGATTGGGTTGATAAATGATAGGCGCTGGAAAATATACCAGGACAAACAAGCAAGGATTTCAGAGGAAAAGAAGCGATTGAAAACTGTCAGGGTTTCAGGTTTGTATTATCTCTACCCCCTCTTCGACACCTGCGGCTTGCAAATTATATATATCATATCAGGAGCTTTTTTTAATTATAATTTGGAAGAAGACCAAGACTACTAAATAGTTGGGATTTGGGGAAAGGGGAAAACTTTTATGGCAGTGATCCAGATTCATACATGGGGAACATTTATTTCTCTGGCATTTTCTTTATAGTGGACTAAGATTAATCCAATATATATATGGAACATCGTTATTCTTTGCCGTTTTATTTGTTTCCCATCACTCTGTTGACACTTAATTTTCTCGAACTTACATTACAGAACTGATTAGTGCAAATCTATGGGAGAGGTCGCGTGTGTATCTAACAACTTTTTAGTACAAAATGTAACCAAATTGAGAGAGTTGTCATCTTAGTGTGAGGATATTGTTCCTAAACAATTATAAATTGGAAGTTTGGCCAAATTTCATGCCTGTTGTCATATTATGCTTGATTGTTTTGATCTTTGCATCAATTTTTATTATTAATCCGAACTTCGATTTGATGTAATCCATGATACTACTATAAGCAGTGATAGAAGTTTGTGATTTGTTGGAATTAAAAAAATGGTTACATTTTGTGATTGTTTTCCAGGAGGAGACTTTACTGCTGAGGTTTCTCATCTCTCTGGTCAACCCGTGAAAGAATCTTCAACACTAGAGAGTCTGCTAAAGAAGCCACACATGGAATATAAAGTTCTTGATAAGCATGGTTTGGGGAACGAAATGTTATCGAGAACAGAGAAAGAATGTGTCGAAATCGATATAAAGTATGAAGGCTTCATTAATCGCCAAAAAATCCAACTCCAACAGGTATGAATTTAGAGTTTCCGGACAAAACATCAACCTTTGCATCGATATCATATAGGGAGGGAATTACTTACCAATTTTTCTTTGGTTTGTTTATTTTCTTTGTCAAATCCAATGCTCGTTGCTTGCAGATGGTCCATCAACAGCATAGACGACTTCCCGAGGACTTGGATTACTATGCAATGACAACCTTGTCCCTTGAAGCGCGCGAAAAACTCTCCAAGGTCTGTAGCATAAGAATTTGGATTTGTCCCTTGAAATATATTTTGGTGATCGTCTTTACGCATTCATCCTGTCGAGAGTAACTTGGCAACGATTAATGTGTGGTTGTCTGCGTGTTTGTGGCGTTCGAAATATCTCACAGTAATATATGATATTTCTTTTCCAGTTTTTCCTGATTAGACTCATAACTGAAATTTAATTTTAATCCCAACAGGTGAGGCCTCAAACTATCGGCCAAGCGAGCAGAGTGGGTGGGGTTAGTCCAGCAGACATCACTGCTCTTATGATCATACTCGAAAGCAACCGAAGAAAAGCTCAAGAACTTAGAAGACACCAGATGCTTGCTTCTGTCACGGTAGATGCTGTTGAAAACACGCCGGACGTGTTAACGGAGGTAATCGGTAATTAGCAGTAGAATATAAACCCGTCATCTATTTTGAACTCTAGCATTTCTCACCATCAGTGCAATATATGAAGAACGATTTCTGAACCTGTAACTGAGGGTGGGATCTGTAGTCTGAACAGTTAGAACCTTGGGAGAGCAAGTGCTTTGAAGATTTGTTCTGGAAGCCTACAATATAAAATCACATTAGTATTTTAATTAATGGAAAATTATTTTATGTCATTTGTTGAAGCAATAATTATGTGATGGATTTTTTAACGGTTAACGGTTTATAAAATATTAAAAAAAAATCAGAAAGGATCGGGATCATTTAATTTTTGGGTTGGAATTAAAGACAAAAAAAATATATACATATCCACCACGTTAATATCCCTAATATTTTTTATTATTAATAATAATAATGATAATAATAATAATTATTATATTCTTATGTTTGGTCCTCCTCTCTTTAGTTTAAAATTTAATTGTCTTTCAAATGTTAGAATAAAATATATTCAATATGAATATAAACTCAAGATCTATATATGTCAAATCATAAGAACAATAAAATAAATAAACTGAATGCGAAAGCATACCTGAATTAATCGATAGAGTTTTTCCAGAGGGTTTGATCTTTCAAGAAGTTAGATTATCTCTTGGCACACAACTCTCAGACGGGAAAAAGAGATATGCAAGTTCACCTAATTCTTGGGGACCATAACCCCTTTATATAGTTTATTTAATAACCAACTATTAAGTATTTATAACTTTGCCCCACATCAAATTATAAATACACCTTATGGTATCTACACTTTTAATTCCATGATAATTTAATACCTATAACATGTGTAACATAATTGGTCAATTACGTGTTAAACTTTATAATAACAATATACATTATACATATGTGCCCACTATTATTGAATTTTAATCCAACAATCTTCCACTTGGGCAACATATGTTTCCTGATAAATGTATAACCTTATGAGCTCAAAATTTGCTATTATATACTACCTCCGTCCCATTTTATTTGTCCAATATTGAATTTTTTTGGTCAAATTTTTTAAACTTTGACTCATTATAACTTTAAATCTATTATTGATAAAAAATATTAAAAAATATATTTTAGAAACCTCTAATCAAGTAGTTTAAGAATATATATTTTATAAAATTTAATAAATTAAAATATTTAAAATAACTATGGTCAAAGTTTAAAAATTTTGACTTTAAAAAGTCAATAATAGACTTCTTATATGGGACGGAGGGAGTAATAGGTATCCAATAACAATCTCATCCATCAATTATATCCATATAGGATCAAAACGGTCTTCATCATATCAATCATGATTGGATCATCAATGGTCACGTATACAAACATAATCAAATGACATAGATCAATCATGGATACGTATAATGAAAATTACATGTAAATGTGAACCGAACTTGCCTATTTTCAATTGGTCCTCCTAAACTTTAGTGAGATCAAACTTTACTGAATTTAGAGTGTGCATAAGCCAAAATAACTTTATTTCTGTAGAAATTAACCTTAAACTTAAGTAACCGAAATTGTGTCTAAAAAGAATGAGTATTTATCAAAATTACAAACTCCCACTAAAACTGAATATACTTAAATAATATTACACCCACATAAGCAGTATGCTCATGAAAGACCTAGGGTGATAGTTTCTCAATAAGTGCGCGATTATGGAGTTTGTACCAACATACTCTATAAACACACACACTCTGAATTTTCTTTAACAACTATGAACTAAATTTTTAAAGTGTTTCTATTGTTTATAGAATAAATTATGCATAGTTATTGTCACAAAATAACTGAAGTGATCATTCTATTCAATCTATAATTAGCAGCTCATATGACAGAGTCTTTTGCATCAATATTCTAGTAGATCGAAACCTGTAAACTTGATGATCTTTAACTTACCAGAACTTCGACATGTGAGCATGTAGTTTTTGTTCTCTAAAGATATTTCATAATTCTATTGGTTGCTATTCAACGGTTTATATTAGATTTACTTAAATATCTGTCTAACATTCTAATAATGTACGCAATATCCAAATGCATACATACTTAAGCATAAATTAGATTCTTCATAGCTTATATATATAGAATCTTTTGTATTTTATAAATTTCAATGTTACTTTTAGGGTACTGAAAAAAATTATCTTTGTAGCGATCTTAAAAAACGAGTTTCGCTAAAATGCTCTTTTTCGAGTTGGAAAACATTTTTGATGTGTTGTTTTAAAAATTAATGTCTTCCACGTGGGGGCTTCGTTTAAAAATTGATTTTTGAAAAATTGGAGTCGCCACCGGCCGTTTAGGTAGACCGGACACCATAAAACCAGAGATTTGAAAAGTTGGGGTTCGGGAGTCGGTTACGGATGGGGAAGGATTAGCACCCCCACACCACCCAAAATTGGTACTTTAATAATTACCGCTTTAATAATATTAAACCTTTCGGGCTAATTTGACGATCAAAATAATTTTTAAGTAAATGTGCACATTTATTTTAAAGCACCTAAACCCGAAGGTAAGCGTCCGAACCACTACCACCTTATTGGTACTGGCCTCGCTTACGACCGAATTTAGGGGCCCGCATTAACAAATTAATATTTCATTCATGCAACTTAAACATAAAAATAAATTAAATACATCACATAAAAATAATTACATAAAATATAAATATTAATCTAACAAAATTAATACTAATCTAAACTATAAATTAAAACATACATAAATATTAATCTAAAACATAAACATAAATAAATATTAATCTACGAAAAAAATTAAAACAACTATAAATATTAATCTAAAACATAAATTAAAATCCAATAATAAATAACTATATTTCATTAAAAATATTCAAAATACAAAGATAGAAATTATACCTAAAAATACGAACGGTTAACCCCGATAAACTTTCCACCAAGATCTACCACGGCCCCCTTAAAAATTTTAACTAGATCGAATCCTAAAAATAAGACTCGATCGAACCACCCAAAATTTGGGGAGAGCTAAACTCTCAAATTAGGATCATAAGGTACTACCCTTACCCAATTGGTTTTTTTTTCAAAAGGCTCCTCATCCCCTCCTTTTATAGGCAATGAGAAAGGAAAAAGTGGTGTTTCCCACCAATGTGGGATTCTAATCCTATATCACTTTTCCTTTTCTTTCTTTCTTCTTCTTCTCCTTTCTCCTTTCATTTTTTCTCCTTTTTCTTCTATTTTTATTAATAATATTACTACTACAATAATACTACAAATACTAAAATCCGATTAAAAATGAGTGATTACAATCTTCTTTAGTAATATGAGTGTCACTTGGTTTACTCCCACTGAACTTGTAATGCATATAATTTTCAACTAAATTTATCTCAAAACCGAATGAGATAATCAATATAAAATATATAATTTTATTAATGAGAGTTAAATTTAAGCTCATAGATGAATTTCTTTAATTTACATATCATTAGATACAAATCAATAATTGTACCATATAATTAATTTATTCAATGTTGTCATTGAAAAACACAAGCTTAATATTCATCTTATATAGTTCAAGATTAAAAGCAACAAGTGTCAAGATTATTTTGAAAGAGCCTTTCAGTAAAACATAAGAGAAAGTCTCCACAAAATCAATGTCATTTTTTAGAGTATATCCTTTAGATACAAGACATGCTTTATACTTGTACACATTATAATTTACATCCCTCTTGGTTTTAAATATTAATTTACAACCAATTGGTTTGTACCTTAAGGTAATGAGATAAATTCTTAAATTTTATTGTCTTGTATAAAATTATACTCTTTTGAATAACATCAATCCACTTTTTAGAGTTAAAACTTTTATGGTTTGATAAAAGAAACTGATCAGGTTGTTTTTTTATCATTCCATTATTATCTTTATTTTCTTGATGAAATATTAAGTAATAATCTTGAATAGTATTTCTCTTTCCTCTCATGGATATCTTTAAAGACATTTTTTTTAGGTTGTTTTGAGGTTGTTGAGTTTGTTATTCTAAAAAATAATTACCTTATCTTAACGAGAGTTGTTCAACATTGCTTTGCTGATGTACTTGATTCACTTTTTGATTAATGATAGGTGTGAAAACCCAAACATCGTCAAAAGTGATAGTAGGAATTAAATTAATATCCAATTCCTCTAAACAACAATGTATCAAACCTTATTCTCCTTCCAAACTCAACATCCTAAAAAATATTATAAATCTCTCATTAAAATAATCTTAATTATAGGATCATAAACTTTACAGGCCATGGATCACTCAAAATAACCTAAGTAGCTGCTTATTTTTAAAGTTTAATTTTTTTACATCTATCCTAGCTTATACAAAAGAATAAATACTTTATAACTTATTGTTATTCTTTTTGAGTAAGACTCTTAGTAACTTTATTCTAATATATATTTTTTATTGTCCTTATTCTTAGAGACACTAACCAAAGAGCACTAACTGGTTGAGTATTTTTATAATTATAATGCTTCAACTTTTCTTCCTCTTTAACACAATGAGAAATAATCTCATTTGAAGTTTATTTCTCCTTTAATAATTGTAACTAATTTTGAATTAGTTAAACTGTATATGAAGCTATACTAAAATTATAAGAACAAACAATTGCTATAAAATTTGATCTTATGTGCCTTAAGTTTTGAAGCAATATAATATACTCCCTCACATTTCATTGATCCTTATATTTTATAGACATCAAGTAAACCAAAAGTGATGTCACGTTAATCTTAAAAAAATAGTAATAATTTTTTTTTTTAATTTTATCAAAAAAATCCTTAGTATGAATAATTTCTTTAGGTTTGTGCTCCTAAAAGTTTCTAAATATTATAATTTATGATCATTAGACTTATTCAACTTGAACAAACTCACCTCTCAAAATCCTATTTATGAACGCTTACCACCGTGAGAGGTGCAAGTTGTTATTCACTTAGTGCAAATTCTATGTTCATACCACCAAATACTATACATAAGTGTCTTTTCTATTCCTTAAAATTAATTTCACTAAACATGACTGTAGAATGTATTCAACAAATATTATAACAAAGATAAATTATCTAAATATAGAACAAAAATAAGAAAATAAACAAGCTCACATAAATATCCATAAGTAAACAATAAATTCAAAATAATGACTAGTTCCCCTCAAAATACCAAGCACAACATTAATATCAAGTCTTTGGATAGTAATATTAACTATAAGCGGTACTCTTATTGTAGCAATCAAACATTGACAATAAACTATGTCAAAAAATAGATTAATCTTTGGACTAACGTATTGTTCACATAAAATACCATATAATTGTCACACATTTATCGCCACAGTTATCGTTGTAATTCGGCCAAATATTAATTTTTCTTTGGGTCAATTAATAAACACATAAATTACAAAGACCTATAATTATCTTAATATTTTAAATAAACTAATCTACACAAAAGCGGTCACTTTGGTGACATTATGTTTTAATTAATCTATTAAAATATTAGATATCCGAAGCCAAAATATGAATTTAATTATTTCAAATATTTTTCTTAATTTTATCTTTCACTCAAAGTAAAAGATAACCAAAAGAATAATAAATTTGAATAAAGATAATCTCATTACAAGATAACGGACACTCCATTAATATTTTATCAAAAAAATATTAACTTGCAAATGATATCTTGATATAGTAATCAAACATTGATAATAAGAATATGTTAAACATAAATCTTCCTTTAATCTTCCTTTGGGTCGATTTATTGTTCACATATAAAATTGAATAATTATCACATGTTTATCACCATAGTTGTACATGTAACATTACTAATTATTAACCTTCATTGGATCCGATTAATATTAGAATAAACTGAATTACATGCCCAAAACCTTTTATATTTTAAAATAAAATAGTTTTCGCAATAGAAGTCACTTTGGTGACTTAATGCTTCAATTAATTTACCTTAAAAATATATAACATAAATATATCAATATTCAGACTTAATATTTATAACTGTCAAAGCTGAGTTTTCTGATAACACTTAAAATTCTGAAATAACCTAAAATAAGCTTATCTAGATGGGGTTACCAAAACTTAAATAATCGAAATCATTGGTTGTTCTTCTTCAGAAATTCCTTAATATGCATTTACCAAAACTAAAGTCGATCAAAGTATTTAATATAACGATCCGAACTCTCGGTTTAGTGTGTCGGGTTAACTCATGATGTTGGGCCTCGGGTTCAAGCTCGGGTTTGTATGGTTTGGGCCTTAAGTTGTTGGGCCTTAGGCTTTAGGGCTGGGCTGGTTGTTGGGCCTGTTAGTTGTTGGGTTGGGGGTGATTTGGTAATTACCAAATTGAGATGAAAAGGGAGGGGTTTGGGGGTTTAATTTCTGCAGAGGAATGACCTCATTCCTTTTCTCTCTTCACTCTCCATCCTCCCCCATCATAGAAGCAAGAAGAGGGTAAGGTAAAGGTTAGAACTTTAATAATCTTAGTGAGAATCTTGTTTTTATGCTTGAGAAAGGTTATAGAGAGCAGTAAAGGATCTATAAAACAAGGTAAGGATGTATGGTTTTGGTGTTAGATGAAGGTTCTTGTGGGGTTTTAGGTTGAGCTCGGGATTGAGTTTTAGAGCTTTAATCTCAGTCCCTTTTGTGTTCTTAGACCTTGAGGAATCATCCTAAGTTCTTCCTAACCCGTTCTTCATCTTTCTCTTGTAGAAAAAGAAGGTGGTGAGCCATCAACAAGCTTGGGTAGAGGAAGAGTTTAACTAGAGTGGGAAGCTCATTTTGCTGTTGTTTTGCTTGAGGTTGGTACTCCCAACTCCTTCTTCATCATCCATTCATGGTAGAGTGCATAACATGTAGAGATAATCATGCATGTATGTTGTTTTGCTTGGTTGCTTGAAAATGGATCATTAATGGTGAAATCCTTATTAATGTGATCAAGGGTTAGAAATTGGTGTTAAAATACTCTAAACATCATTAATATTGAGTAGGAACACTTTAGGATCGATTAGATTGAGTTTGGGGTTGAAAATCTAGAATTTCTATGTGTAAAACCGTCCTTAGTGCAGGGGGTATCGTACTCGGGTTACCGGTATCGATACCCGTGAGTGTATTTTGGCTTGTTGCTCAGGGGTATCGAACCATGCTTCGATACCAAGGGTTTCTAGAAACTTTTGGTATCGATGCGTGTTTTGAAACAGTCTTCCTTCTTTTGTTGACTTTGACCTTGGTCAAGGGATATCGATACCTCTTTGTTTCGATACCCTCTTTGGGTGGGTATCGATACAGGGTGTTTCGATACCCTACCTAAGGGTATCGATACCCCTGTGTGTTTTGGCTAAGTGGGGTAGAAATTAAGGCTTCGGTGGTCTTAATAAATAAATACTTAAATCTAAAAGCTATGAAATGAATTGTCGGACTAAGTTGAGGTTATAACTCCGAAAAACTAATTGAGATAAGACTTTAATATATCTTGTTGTGATGAGATCCTAGGTGGATCGTTTGTGTGGTCGAATCCTTGTATGTTGGAATCCGGATATCCATAAGTATTGCAACACGTCGAAGGCCATCCGATGTAACATTCCGGGTGATGATTTGACGATTAACCCGAGTGTAGGATCCCGATGCTGTGTGAACGCGGGCCTCATTCGAAGATACTCGATGTAACATTCCGAGTATGAGATTTAGAGGATCTCGATGCTGTGTGGACGCGGGCCTCAATCCCGGATGTAAGATCTTGATGCTGTGTGGACGCGGGTCTCATCCTTGAGTATGGGATCCCGATGCTGTGTGGACGCGGACTCTACTCGTAGTGTAGGATCCCGATGCTGTGTGGACGCGGGCCTCACTACCTTGTGTGTTTTGATTGATTTGTATATGCTGTGTGCGTTAATATACATCTCATATATGCCATGTGTTAGGCAAGCATGCTAGACCATCATACCATGCATGTGATTTATATGCCATGCTTTACTGCTTTGATATACATGATGTTGTCCGAGTTTGGCGTATCCACTGAGCTTGTGTGGTTCAGCGTTCGAAATCTGTTTTCGTGCGTAGGTTAGGTGGAGCGGGATTCGTGGAGCACCATCAAGGTTTGGACATTCAGCATCGACCGTGTTGTCAGAGTACAGTTATTAGATGTAGTGGGCTTAGTACTATGTTGAACCCTATATGTATTGTAACTCTGTTATTTTATTTGGGTCGAATGTTTTTAAAATAGTCTGTAATATATTTTGGAGCTTCGTTTTACTTAAATTATTTTGGGCTTGTTTTAATTTAAGTGGACTATGTAATTAGTTCTGGACTTACGTGATTTTTATTATTGGGCTTTTAAAAGGAAATTTTGAAATATGGGTTTTGGGCCGGAGGCCCATTGTGACATCCGGGTCGGGTGTTACATTTAATCTTTAACTAAAAGTCAAAAATAGAAGCATCGTACAAATGAATAATTCGTATAATGATTACTTAAAATTTTAATATAATCATAATAATCTAATAAAAAAAACTTTGAGCAAACCGAATTGAATATATCAATACCAAATATATATTCTATAATACATAATAACATCTAATCAAAACTAAATACTGAAAATATTAATTAACTACGTAAAGTAGTATACTTTAGAAGTAACATGCCGAAAGATCATTCAATCATAACTTAATAAACATAAACCAGATATAATGTTTCAATAGCCAACTTGATTATAAAATTTTTGAATCATGATAAATTTATCACAACAAAACCGAAATTAATTATATTTTTCTTTATTACTAATGACCAAAACTAAAATTTTGATTTAACCGAATTTAACTTAATACCCAATGATCAAAACTAGAATTTTGATCCAACTGAATTAAATATAAAATTCTAAGGTTAATAATATTATAAAATTATTAATGTATCCAAAATAAATAAATATCAAAACCAAAGCTACACATATTAATTTTATCGGAAGAAAACAATTGCAAATTGAATCCCACCAATTGCAAATTAAAAAAGGGAAACGAATTGTAAATTAAAGCCAAATAAGTTCAAATTCATGGACGCAAAAACAAATTGGATCCATTGAAATTAGAAATCAATGGACGTAAACCGATTAAATTAGTTATCAATGATTCGACGTAATTTTGGCACTGATATCACTTGTTAGAATTAAAATATATTCAATACGAATATAAATCTAAGATCTATATATGTCAAATCATCAAGAATAATAAAATAAATAAACCGAATGCGAAAGCGTACCTGAATTAATCGATAGAGTTTTTTCAGAGGGTTTGATCTTCCAAGAAGTTAGATTATCTCTTGCCACATAACTCTTAGACGAGAAAAAAAGATATGCAAGTTCACCTAATTCTTGGGGATCATAACCCTTTATATAGATTATTTAATAACCAACTATTAAGTATTTATAACTCTGCCCTCATCAAATTATAAATACACCTTATGGTATCTACACTTTTAATTCCATGACAATTTAATACCTATAACACGTGTAACATAATTGGTCACTTAATTACGTGTTAAACTTTATAATAGCACTATACATTATACATATGTACCCACTATTATTGAATTTTAATTCAACATCAAACCCATTAAAGATTAAATAAAAATATATTATTATCTCCATATAATCTGAATTTAAATAATTTATTTATCTAATATATATCTTATTAAAAAAATTCATTCGATATGATACATTTTCTTATATCTACATATAAGTTTATCTCACAAAGACACAAGTGTATGCACCTCGGAACAAATTATTATCTTGCACGGAGGTCAATTATTCAATATTTGTGCTTAACAATTAAATCATATAAAAATAAAAATTATATTTTTGAGTTAATAGCTCAAACAATACCGATATACAACATAGAATCTCTTAGAACGGCGTCGTTTTAAAAAAAAAAAAAAACTTAAATAACTAAAAGTCCTGCATTCCATACTTTTGTTCATTTTTTCCTTCCCTTTCATTATTTTTTTTTTCAATTTTTAAAACGTGGATCAACTCCGATCACCACTCATTGTAATCCTTTTCGCCATTGTATACTACATTATCAACAATTAAAAAGTTTAATTTACACCTTTTTAGTCTCATAAGATCTTAGGATTAGGGTTATTTTTATATATAACTCGATTAGTTTACATCTATTTTAATCATTGAATGCAGGTAAATGAATAGATAAAATTATTTTTTTATTTTTTTTATGATAATTTTTTATTTTTTGTCATTACTTTTAATCATCCATTTATCTTTATTTAATGACCTAAAAAAATATTAATTTTTTAAATTTTACATGATACAGTGAGGGGAAAAAATCCTACTTCCATCCCATTAAAACTGTTACCTACTGATATTTTTATTAATTTATTTTAATTATAATTATAATTATTTAAATATTTTAACTAATTAAAACATATAAAAAGAAAGCTTTAGATTTTTAGGTCATTTAGATTTTTTATTTGGGTAAATAGGATTTTTAAAATTTATTTTAAAATATAGACCAAAAGCTACAATAAACATAGGAGAACACCACTTGTAGGTGACAACTTGGGGAAAGACGCCACCTACATGTGACATTCTCCTTTATTTTAATATTTTTTTTGTTAATTTTGAAAGGAGAACGTAGATCCTGATTTACACTATTCATTTTAGATTAGATCCCCAAATATCAATTGGGGATCCCTATTTTCTTAATTAAAAAAAAGGATAGATTATCCATCCCATTTTGCGTATAGAAAGCATATTTATAAATTCAATATTTTAAAAAATATATTTTTTATATTTTTATCAATAATAAATTTTAAATCATAAAAGGTTAAAGTTAAAAAAAATTAACTCTAAAACATCAACATGTGACAAATTTAGTGGGATATAAGAAGTAACAAAAAGAATTCTAGTCCTTCAAGTTTAATGACTCTGCCAGGACTAAGAGTGACTAATTCAAGAACTCATAACCCCTACAGCAGAAAGTCAATCAAATTCCTTTCTCCTCCAAAACACCAACAGTCTCTCAAACTCAGCTGCAGCAACTCTGATACCATCTTCTCCAGTGGCGAGGGTCTGTAAGGTCAAAGACAGACACAAGCTGGAAGCTGGAATTCTAAAACTCAACTCATGCTGTAAAAGTATACATGCAAAGTAGAAAATTTACATCGAAGCGCTCGACGAGTTGTAAAATTTAAGTGGAGAAATGAATGAAGTCAGAGGATTTCAACTGCTTGGGGGGTCAGCCAATTCGGAATTCGTCGCACCTGGGCGTCCAATAGCCTTATGAGATTTGCGAGATTCCTTATCCAGTTTCATCGATGATTTCTTCATCCTATTCTTTGATTTCCCCTTTTGATCATTCTCCGATGGGATTGTCATTTTCTCAATTTTCTCTTCTTCAGAAATGTCCAAGCCAGAATTTGGTGGCATGCTAGTAATTTCAAGAGGTGCGGCAAGGTGTTGATCCGGGGTTTCGTTACGGGAAGTCGTCCTACAAGGTAAAGCCAAAATGTGACTACTAGATGCGGAATCCTGATTCTCCTGTAACTGAGAAACCGAACAGGCTTCTCCTTGAACACCAACCTCCATTTTCTGTGCCGACTTCTTCTTACTGACCTCTCTAACCTTTAACAATAAACATGACCAAACATATAGAACAGTTTTCAGTTTCAGAATAAAAGGAAATACATTGTAAGTTACTATCTAGTAACACGACTCAAATATGCCAGCCAGCATATGTAGCCGTTGGAAATGAAAATGCAAAGTCTCTACAGGATGCTAATTATACACTACTTTCTATGTTTGTAACTAGTAACAAGGCTCAAATCTGCCAGTATAAGCAAAAAGCTGATGAAACTGACAGTTCAGCAAATCATGTTTTAATAGATTGCAGCATCGAGTCTCGTGAATATAGAAAAGCTCTCTACAGGATGTTAATCGTACACTTCAATGGCATCCATGCAATACAACATTTTAGTTCAACGATATGTTCTGTTCATTGAATCAGGGCCAAGGATCCGAGCACTAAAGGGTGCATCTAAAATCCAATTATGCATGTATTTCACAGTGCTCCATGGTCAACTTCATGCAAGAATTACAAACTTTATTTATATCTATTAAATAGAGAAAAGTCCTTTTCATTTTGTTTTTCAAGGTTCAGTAGGGAAGAGTCCGACTCTGAGAGATCATCAATCATCATAAATATTTGCCTCTGCAGTTTCCTAAATTTTATATAGATGGCAAAACCAACATTCAAATCACTTCATAAGTTTTAAATTAGAAATCCCACCATGATTGTCAAGTGGTGTCATCCCACATCTATCAAATCTTGGATATCCAAAGATCACATGTTAAACCTCTCTAGTTCGAGCCTATTGGTCCTTGGTTAGATACTTGATACGAAATCAAAAACTGGCTTTTTATGTTCTTGCTTATCACCCGCACGAGGTTGCAACCTCCACGTGAGGCTGTTCAAGTTTAGGCCCTTGTTGTGTTACATGCAATGGGGTGTGTTAAATAATGTTATCTCAAATCCACCAAATCTCGGGTTTCCTGTAGTTTATATTCAGGTTAGGTTTCTACACTTTCCGTCTAATTTTAGGTTGGATGCTTAACAATGTTAAATAGTATTATTTCACATCTGTTAAATCTTGTTTTTTCCTTTGGTATTCAAGTTGGATAAATGCTTATCATGATAGCAAAGCCCGAGTGTATTCTGTTAATTCTGCCTATTACCCCATGTGAGGTTGTACATGTGTAGGCCCTAGTGCTAAACATGAGGGGTATTGTTAAATGATGGATAATTTTAAATGGTGTTATCTCCCACCCGTTAAATCCTGAATTTCTTATGGTTTTACGTTCAACTTCAAGTCGGACTCCCACCAACTGCCAATTGATTTTAGCCATATCCTTAACAAATCCCCTTCATTCCAATCTCCTTTATCAAAGACGGAACTAGCTAATATAAATGATCTAAATCCAGTCCTTCGACCGGGTGCCCCATCAAGACATAGGCCTCCATTCATTAAAACAGAGCACTTTACATCCAGTATCTATTATTCTACTTATTTAATCCTTTTGGTTTTGAACTAAAAAACTAAATTAATGCCTTTGACCATCTTCTTTTTTCGATATCTAATGACAACAAATTATAATGGTGGATTGGACTAAAGATTTATATTAAGCAACAACTACAAAATTCGTGCATACCTTATCATTTTCACATGATGCCCTTTTGCGTTCCTTTGCCCTACAAATTGCACTTTTTATCCTGTATTTGTCCATGATTCCATTTGGCCAAAGTTCTGCAAGCTGGATGACACATATAGATATAAGTAAAATAACCCGGTGAAAGAAAAGAATGTAATTAATATAAACCTTAAAACAGAAATAATAAAAGATTAAAATTTAAAAAAAAAAAAAGGAAATCAGTGAACATATTATAACAATTTGTGAGGTGAATTTTAATTTGTGGAAAAATTACTAATTGAAACAATATTCCCCATAAGAATGGGCCATTTTCAACACCCCCATCTCAATAAAAATTCAAACATTTTGATAGAAACTTCAATTCGTTACTTACTTGACAGGTAATCAACAAAAATTGGCAAGTGAACCCTAAATAGATAGAGAAGTGACTTGTTACCAATCTAAGTTACACCTGGAAGAAGAAAATGAACTAAAACGCAGGTCAACTACTAGCAGATTTTCAGTTCCAAATTTAATCATACTACACATCTACCAGCATCTAACCATTTCCTAAGCTATTTTCAACAAGTAGTTAAAAATTTAGCAGCTCAAAGAACCAAAACAGTTTGAACTGAAGAGAATAGAGAGAAAGGATGACACCCAAGTCAAACCGCTCGAGACCAATGTTTCATATAGTAGGTCAAATATTGATAATGCAACTCCTCATGCTTGCACTTTATTATCAGGAAAGAATAAGCCAATGCCTAGGAAATATCAAGGCAGTTCCTTCACGAAAGAAAAGAAAATAAATTGGAGAAAGCAACTGGAAACAAAATTGCATAGGAGAAATGAATACCTCAACATAGAGCTTTCTGATTTGTGGACCTTTGTCTCCCTCTATCCCCTACATCCATTAAGAATGTAAAGAACTTATAACCTAATAACGCTACTTATAATACAGAGAACATGAATAGTTGGTTGATAAAAGCACCTGAATGTACAAATCATAAAGATCACATATTTTATCCTCCATAGTGTTATCCATGCAATATTGTTTTTTAAGGACAACTTTCTCTTCAGAACCAAGCACTTCCTGTTTATCACCAGTTGCAACATCTCCTAGCTTAGATACCTGGAAAGCTATGCATGTTAATAAGCAAAGAACTAGAATATTTATCATTCATTTTCCACTGAATGTGCACACAAGCCAAATAATACCTTGTGGATAAGTAAATATTTCTAGTATACTCACCAGTATCCGGACCATTGTTCAACTAAACTGGATCGGTTACTGTAGAGGTCAATTATAGGGGGGGATTTCCCAACCTAGTTTGCTTCATTCACAACACCAGGATTCTGACCCTAGACGTTGTTTAGGGGATCTAGCGTCTATCTCGCTAAACCAACTTGTAGTTGGTGATAAGAATATATTTCTAACATATGTGATAAGAAAACAATTTGCAGCCATAAATGTTTGTATCACATTATTCTCAGAGCATATAATGGAGGGCAAAGTTCCAGTGTGTATTTTTGTAAGTGCTATCTCTTGTGAGAAAGGAAGTTGTATGATGCTGATGATCGAAGGGATAGTATCAATATCTTTCATTTTGGTAGAGCATCAATGATAATAGCAAGAGGCCAAAAATTATTCTAACACCAATGCGGAACTAAGGCACCAAAGAGAGAACAGCTTCTTGTGAAAGAAATTAAGAACCTACAACCCCAAGGCATCCAAGACAAATTTGCAATTGTGAAAGATAAATTTGCAATTAAGAACCTGCAATTTGATCATTTCAGTGACCTCCAGTTTGATTTGTTGAAATCTATCAGCTTTTCCTTGCTTTGTTGGGGTTTCCATTAAAATCATCTCTTTTAAGTTCCTCTGAATCCAAACAATCAATTGAGGCAGGGGCAAGACAGAAGTTTAACATGCAAGTACAAAATTGAAGCATAAGTAAGTTATGAATTAGAAAATGCAACCATCTTACAGAGAGAATGCACTCATTCATACCTAAAACCTTGCAGTTTAAAGGCTTTCATAATCAACAAAAGTAGCAGACATAATTCCGTACAGTGTTATAAAGATCAAATATCAGTAAAAGTCATCATAATACTCTAGCTCTAAGTTTTCACGCTTCCATCACCGGCACAAATTTATACATGGCAATATTCGAGACTCCAAAAGATTCTAGTAGGGACTCTAATATCATAAGCAAATCTATTTATTTACCATGAAATCCATATCAAACCTTGTAGATAATTGTCATGTAAATAGAGTTAGTTCTTTTGTAAATATCTAAGTAGTTTAGATAACCATTATCTCTTATAATTTAAAGGATCATAATCTCTTAAAGTAATTATTGGGTGTGGTTATAAACAATGTCAAACCGTCCATACCTTGTTTATTAAGGTAAATCACAATGGTAAAAGAATAATTTTAATTGTTTATGTAGATGATACAATAATCATTGGGGATGATGTTGAAGAATTAAAGAGGCTAAAAGATTCACTAGCCAAGGAATTTGAAACCAAAGACCTCGACAGTCCTAGGTACTTTCTTGTAATGGAAGTGGCAAGATCAAAATCTGGTATAGTTATCTGTCAAAGGATGTACATCCTTGACCTTTTGACAGAAATTGGCATGCTCGATTGTAAACCAACTGAAACCCAATGAAGCCCAACTTAAAGTTTAGAAAAGACGATGGAGGTGTTCCAGTAAGCAAAGAGCAGTACCAACGATTGGTTGGTAAGCTAATTTATTTATCTCTTATGAGGACTAACATTGCTTTTTCTATTAGTGTTGTTAGTCGGTACATGAATGATCCAAGAGAGGAGCATCTAGAAGTCGTATATAAATTTTACGGTACCTTAAAATGACTCCTAGACATGGCTTATTATTTAAGAAAGGTCAGTAAGAGTTTTTACTGATTCAAGTTGGGTTGGCGTGTTAACTGACAAAAGATCAACTACTAGGATATTGTGCTTTCATGTGGGGAAACTTGATCACTTAGAGGAGTAAAAGGCACGTTGTGGTGTCTAGGAGACATGTAGAAGCTAAGTTTCGAGCACTAGCAGTTGGGATTTGTAAAGGCGTACAATTACAAAGAATGTTGAACGAAATGGGATTAGATCACTACAAGCAGTTTGAGTTGCAAACTGATAGTCAATCTGCTATTAGTATTGCAAAAAATCTTGTCCAACAAGACCGCACCAACAGGAAAAAAAATTATACTAATAAATAATAATGCTTGTGCGCAATGCAAATACAAGGAAATACACTTATACATAAAATAGGTATATATAATCCTTAATTAAAAAAGGAAAGGAAAGAAATTACATTCATCCCAATTATGCTCATATGGTCTCAAGGAAATCCGACATGATTAAACAACAATGTTATGCACTACGCTAATCAAGTTCTAATATCCACATTTTGATGCATTGGGCTCCTATCTATGTGACTGAGCTCATACCTTCAATGTTCTCAACTGCACCGAATGCCCAAGAATATTCATAAGCCTGTTGATTAACTCCTTCGATATTTTCCCTTGGCTTGAGTGCTGAAATTAGCATAGAAAATGGTTTAGAAACTAATCATAGGTTTTAACTGAAATTGAAACTCTTATTGCCCCCTTCCTCAATCCCTCCAAAAAGAAAAAAAAAGGAGCTACAAAATAATTGAACAGACTATGTCATATTCTTACTGCTAGCCAGGCAACTTTAGCAAGCTTCTGCTTCACTTCACATGACAAACTTCGGATAGCATCAGGTGAAGCATCGATAGATTGAACTTCCATAGCTGACAATCTTGCTGATATGAGTATTGAGCAGACACCAACCAGTTATAGTGAACAAACATTAAACTTCCTCATAAGCAAGATATTAAACATACTAAGGTAACCACACAACTCACATTCTGAAACAACTTTCTCCAACTCTCTCATGGCCTTTTCAAGCATTGTTCCTTTTTGCCTCAAATTAGAAACATCTTTTGACTGCAGAGAGGAGAAATTTTGAAAATAAGATCACCTTAGTTAGTCAAGCACATGCAAATCATTACACAGCTATGAAACAGCAAAGACGGAAAAAACAATTGAGCACCAATACCCCCAGTTGTTGCTAGGATAAGACAACGCAAAAGCCCCCCCACCACACACACACACACACTATAATGGAATGAGACTAAGGATTCTAACCATGAAATGTAGCAAATTATAATAAAAATGTCGTGACAAATGAATCACAAGATCACAAAATGTGACAAGTGACAAATATGATCAACTCCTACATATTCTTGGGAAATTTTGGAGATACAGTTGCTTACCTCTGATTGTGCAGGAAAAACAGGAAGATTAAGATCTGGCAGTTCACCACATGTTTCCCTCTTCTTCCTCTTCTCTAGTTCAGAGGAAATTCCTTCCTCGCTGTTTTCAGTCGCAAATTTTCTAACTGGAGACTTATGTTTTTTACAAAACCTTTTTTCCAGATGCTTCTGATGTGTTGCTAAAGAGTTTGTATTATTTCCTAAATCACTAGAGTGGGACCTTAGGCTTCTATACGTGTCAGCATCCTTTGGAATTGAAGGAGATACAGAAGCATCTTTATTTGAGACTTCTGTGCATGAAGAATGCTCAGAACTAATTCCAATGTTAGCAGGTTTGCTACTAGATCTTACAGAACTAAACAGGTCATGAAATCTCTGATCTGGTTCACTAGCAGCAACTGTGTTCTGCAAGAGGGCAGAAGATTGTTCTTCAAGCACTGCATTTGTCGCTGCAAAATCCAGCCTCCCTTGATCCACTTTTGCATGTTTACTAGGTACAAGGTCATCAACTTTCTCTCCTCGAGTTTCAGCCACATTTTTTCTCCGTTTTCTTGATGGTTGAGCCACTGGCAAAACAGTTTCATTTCTGGACCAAATTAATACATCATTAAAAGGAGTCCAATCAACAATAAAATTAACAAATTATTTTCTAAAACAAAAGCATGACATGAATAACTAATAGAATCAGAAAACAAAAGCAAGTATGCATCATGAATCTGTGAGATATGCTAAAAATAGTACTCCCTTCAAGCAATACACTTGTCACATTTTGACTTTAGGTGTTCAAAATTTTTAACTGGCTTTCTACTATTTTAAATCCACTACTGATAAAAAATTGAAAAACATATATATTTTTAAAACTTTGAATGGAGTATTTTTAAATATATTTTTTATAAAATTAATTGAAAATTATTTAAATTAATAGAAGTCAAAGTTTTAAAATTTTGACAATAAGTGTACTTTGTCAATTTAATTAGGATAGAAGAAATCAAAACGTAAAACACGTGAAGTTTTGAATTAAATACCTTAATGGTTTAAATAAAATAAATAAAGACAAAATATTAATCCTATAAAGAAAAGACTTTTAAGTAGCCAAGGAAAACAAAGCCATAACTTCTTCATTATGGCTAAGGCAACCAATAATTACTCATTTTTCTGTTTTAAAGGTTTTGGATTGATTAATAAAGAATCTTTCATAATTGTATACCATTTATCAACTATGCTTTAAGATTAGAAAATACAAAAAGAAAATATCATTTTCCCAAATCATCCCAACAAAGAGGACATGAAAGCATAGAAAGAAGAATGACTTAAACAGGGGGAAACTCACGTGCGTTCCAATTTATCAGAGTTTATAAGTAATCCATTTTGTTTACTTGTTGACTTGTCGTCATGAAAACATTCATCCTGCATAACAATGGACAAATGAACAATTTTAGCAATCATTAAAATGATGAAATCCACCATAATGCATAGATTAAGGAAAAAGGATCATGCAAAGATTCCCGATTCACATTGATTGCTACAAGTGGCTAACCTAGCTCTACCCGTTATGGCTTCCTGAAGCTTATAAACATCAAGTGGACTCTTAGAAGTTAAATTGCGTCAAGAAAGTAGTCATTATTTTGTTAAAATTTCAACATTTAAGTGATTTGTTGGCAGCTAATCTAATACTGAAACAGGATCTTCAACAAAAATGCCATCACATTGCCCATCCAAAATCATAGAATAACAAATGGAAACTTCATAAAGTATACACGGTCCATCCATTTGAACAATTGTAATTTAAGAAACCACAATGAAAACCACAAAGGCCAATTCAGGAATGCAATTGCATTTACAACTTGAAGTTGATAAGCCAGGCAGAGAGAACATTCTAGATCTTAAGGCTGGTTGTAATTCAGCCATAAGTAAAGAAACAAAGACCTGTAATAGTGTTATATGCCAATAATATTTAGGGTAAAGGAAACCAGAATTATGCTTAAAAAGATGAGCTGCGGATCATGCTGCAGTTAATACAAAATCAAATGCCGTAGGTAATGTTTTCATGGACAACCCACCAAAAGAAACCAACTAATAAAATCTATCAAACTATTAACTATAAAGAATTAGAATATAACCACTAAAGCATGGACAGATGGGGGAATTTCCATCTTTTATTCCTACAACAAAGAAGCCAATGGTTGCAAGGTATCTTGCCACAATTAGGATTTAAATCAGATTCCATTACTGAAATATAGGTAGTCATATTGCATCATTTTTTTTCTTGAATGTCAAGCAGTTAATTTGGACTTAACCTAATTAACTGCTTGACATTCAAGAAAAAAAATGATGCAATACGACTACCTATATTTCAGTAATGGAATCTGATTTAATAAGTCCAAATTAACTGGTTTCAAAGAATGTTGCCGCCAAGCATACCCATATAGTTAATCCAAATAACGAAAATCAGCAAACCCAAAGTTATTAATACAGTATCACATAATTTTACAAGTAAAAGAAAATACCATCGGAATTAAAACTCACATTCCATTCCTGCAAAGTTACATTCAATTAAAGAAGAAAAAATGTTCCAAACTTCAACCCTAGAAAACAAAGATATAGAAGTAAAAGCAAGCAATCTAGTAAAAAAGTGTTTGACCCAAATTTCTCACCAGAGAATCCTCAGTGTTTGGGGCAGCCAAAGGCGGGGAAGTGCTGTGAGCATCTTTGACCAGTCTCTTCCAAGAAACTATTGTGGTCTCACCAGGCCTGAGTTCAATGGTGAATCTTTGCCGCTTGGCAAGCAACAAAGATTGCGAACCATCTGAAACCATGGTTGAGGTTTCCTCACCAACACCGATGCTTTTCTCTTCTTCCTCCATCAGATCGGCTCTCGAAAAATTCTTGATTTCTATAGCATTCGGGTTGAATAATTTGCTGATCAGAAGAAATTAAGTGTGATCTTTCTCGAGGAAGAGAGGGTTTCGTGTTATTCGGAGAAATCCATTGAATTTGATTTGAATAATTTCGGTCCTCTGGTAAGATGTTTAGACCTTATTAATAGGGTAAAAATACAGTTTTTTTTAATTTATTTAATTAAAATTTTATTATAATTAAATCACTATTATTAAAATTAAATCTATATTTTTAATGTGGTTTAATAATAATAATAAAATTTATATACTATTAATCTGATATAATTTAAAATAACTCAATAAAATTATTATTTTATATTTAAAAAATTACTAATAAAATCTATTTGGCATATGATGTTAGGATTATAATATATTTATTTTATTAGTTTATTAAATATTTAATAATAAAATTAAAAGTGATTATGTCTATTGAGTTATTTTAAATAATATATCAATTATTAAGTGAGTAGAAAATAATAAAGAGATAATTGATCGGTATATTAAAATTTTAAATATAAAAGTTTTTTATATTCAATCTTGACGCAATTTTTATTTAATTGTTCATCTAATTAAAGATATAAAATTAAAATTATTGAATTATTTTATATTATGACCGATATACGGGATAAGTTTAAGAACAAATTGTTACTATAAAAAACATGTTTTAATTTTAATTTGTAATAAAATTTAAATTTGATGAGTAAACTATAACTTTTAGAAAAATAAAAGGACTCGTTTATAATTAAACACATAATTGAAATATGTAAAGACTTTTTAATAAAAGTTAATTAAAGTGATTACTAAATTATCTTAAAATATTTATTTTTAATCTCTCAACCCGTAAATATTTAAAGAAAAATATAAATTTTAAACTTTATTACAAAATGTATATCACATCGTTGAACGAGTGACATGATATGTTATAATTATTAAAAAAATATCATTTAACTTCTTAATTATAATTAGCTTTTTATATTTTTAAGAAATATTTTGAAGATACAATGTTAAATCTAAACCTAAAAATGAAAAAAAAATGTTATAATAATAGAAAATATGTTAATAGTTAGGTTTGTAAACGAACCGAACGAACATGTATGATGGTGTGTTCATGTTTGTTCGTTTAACTTTAATCGAACAGATGAACGAACATGAACAGAAACGAACACAAAATTTTTTGTTTGTGTTCGTTCGTTAAGGATTATAGCTTGTTCGTGTTCGTTTATGTTCAACGAACGTAAACGAATGAACATAAACGAACGAACGAACATAAATAACATATATAATATGCTAAATATTCAATATTTTAGATCAATTTGAGTAATTCAGCTAATTAACTGACTTTAAACCTAATTAATCGATAATTAAATTTTTAAAAAAAAACTCTTAATTATTAGTTGAAACCTAAAATTTAATTGATTAAACAATTTTGTTCTGGTTCGACCGGTTACCTCGGTTTAACAAAACAATGAGCACCCTAGCCTATAACAAGAAATATTTTAACGAGTCATAAAATAAGACTTCTCAACTCGAGTAATTCAAAAATTTTTTGATCGACTTGACTTGATCTAATGTTTACCCTTAAACATATGTAAATAAATTTAAGCGAACATAAACGAATGAACATAAATGAATCAATATAAACGAACATAAATGAACAAACGACTCATTTGTACATGTTTATTCATTTAATTAAACGAGTGAAAAATCTTGTTCATCTTCGCTCGTTTAATAAATAAACGAACTTCCCGTCGAACGATTCACTAAACGTTCGTTTGGTTTATAGCCCTAATAATAATATAGGAAAGACAATACAAGAGTAGAAAAAATATTCACCGTTTTCGTTAAAAAAGAAAAAGACATATTAAACCAAATCACATAAAAGCTCAAATATAAAAAAATAAAGATCAGAGAGTCGGGTGAGTATCTGATTAAACCGAGTCAAGTTAAAAAATTTTAAGTTAATTGTGTTGAAGAGTCTTATTTTATAACTTAAACTTTGTTTAAAAATTTTCCAAATCGAATTTATAAAATTTGAGTCATATATGAGTTTCCGTTTAATTTAATTATAAATATTTATATTGTTATAGTACTCATCAGTTTTAATTTAAATGATTTTCTATAATTGTATATAATACAAATATTTGTTCATATATATACATATATATGTCAAGTGTAACTGATATATTCAATTCAAACTCAAAAATTGATCCACTAATTACTAAAAATTTTAAGTTATTCGAATTTTTATTTTAAAAATAAAATTCTAATAACAAATATTAGAAAAACTTGAACATCAGACAAGTATGGAAAATTTTTATCTCCAAATAATAACTATTGAAAAAATTAAACACTCAATAATAAATATTAAAAAATAATTTTTGAGTAGATTCGTAATAATGATCGTTGAAAAAAAGATTAAAAGTATACTTTTAACGGGTGTTTGGTTCACGGGAAAGAACATTACCGAGGGAAATAATCTTTTCTAGAATCATATACCAGCGTTTAGTTTATAAGCATTTCCTATAATGGGTAATACTATATTCTCAATAGTTACTTCTTTTCTGTAAAATAGTTGGGAATGTCATTCCCAGCTTATTCTTAGATATTAGACAATTTCCGCAACTTTAGACTAAAATGCCCTTGAAATAATATTTTATATTCAAATAATTTAAAAGTCCAATAATAAAAATCACGTAGAGTCCAAAACTAATTTCCATAAAGTCCACTTAAATTAAAACAAACCCAAAATAATTTAAAGTAATTCGAAGCTCCAAAATTATTACAAACCTTTTAAAACATTCGACCCAAATTAAAATAACAGAGTTACAAAATTACAATAGGGTTCAACATAGTATTATGCCCACTACATCTAATAATTGTACTTTGACAACTCGGCCGATGCTGAAAGTCCAAACCTTGATGATGCTCCACGAAACCCGCTTCACCTAACCTACGCACGAAAACAGATTTCGAACGCTGAGCCACACAATTCAGTGGATACGCCAAACTCGGCCAACATCATGCATATCAAAAGCAGTAAAGCATGGCATATAAGTCTCACGCATGGTATGATGGTCTAGCATGCTTGTTTATCTTATGGCATAAATGATTGTATACTATTGCACATAGCATATACAAATCAATCAAAACACACAAGGTAGTGAGGCCCGCGTCCACACAGCATCGGGATTTCATACTCAAGGATGAGGCTCGTGTCCATACAACATCGGGATCCTACATCCGGGATTGAGGCCCGCGTCCACACAACATCGAGATCCTCCAAATCCCATACTCGGAATGTCACATCGAGTATCTTCAAATGAGGCCCGCGTCCATACAACATCAGGATCCTACACCCGGGATAGTCGTCAAATCATCATCCGGAATGTTACATCGGATGGCCTTCGATGTGTTGCAACACTTATGGATATCCGGATTTCCAACACAAAGGACTCAAACCACACAAACGATCCACCCAGGATCCATCACAACAAGACATATTAATCCTTATCATACTTAAGTCTTTCAGGGTTATGATTATCAATCTTAGTTCGATGATTCAATCTATAGCTTTTAGATTAGAGTATTTATTTATTAAGATCATCGAGCCCCTAATTTCTACTCAACTTAACCAAAATACACAGGGGTATCGTACCCTTAAGTAGGGTATCGGAACACCCTGTATCGATACCCACCCAAAGAGGGTATCAAACACATAGGTATCGATACCAGTATCGATACCGTTGACCAACTTCAAAAGTCAACAAAAGGAGAGAACCTGTTTCGATACAGGTATCGATACAAAAAGTTTCTGGACTCCCTCAGTATCGAAACAAGGTTCGATACCCCTGAACAACAAGCCAAAATATACTCATGAATATCGATACCGGTAGCCCGAGTATCGATACCCCCTGCACGAAGGACGAGTCTGCACTTAGAAATTCTAGATTTTCAGCCCTAAACTTAATCTAATCGATTTTAAAGTCTTCCTACTCATTTTTTTAAGAGTGTTTAGGATGTTTTAACATCAATTTCCAGCCATTTAACACATAAACTCGGATTTCACCATTAATAACCCATTTCAAGCAAACCGAGCAAAACAACACACATACATGATTTCTCTATATGCTATGCACTCTACCATGAATGGATGATGAAGAAAGAGTTGGGAGTACCAACCTTAGCAAGCTCCAGCAACCCAAGCAAGCTTCACACCTCTTCAAGCTCTTCTCCCTCCTAAGCTTGAGGATGGGTCTTCCACTTGTTTCTCTACAAAGGGAAGGTTAACAACAACTTAGAACTGTCCTAGGATGATCCTCAAAGCTTAAAAACACTAAGAAAAACTAGATTTAAGCCCTCCAAAAGTCAAACCCGAACTCAACTCAAAACCCCTCTTGAACCTCCATCTCCATCAAACCTATACATTCTTACCTTGTTTAAAATATCTCTAGCAACCCTACAACTTTCTCTCTTGCACCAAAACAGGATTTCAACCTTAAACTCCCAAGATCTTACCTTTGTTCTTGGGGTGGATGAGAGAAAAAGATGAAACAATAAGGAAGGAGTGGTGACTTCACCAAATTGATTTTCTGCTGAGAAAATCAAAACCTCTCTCTTCCCCCTTGTCCTAAACAAAGAAAATGACCAAAAGCCTCTCTACCATCCCTTGGGCTCAAGGTAACCCAAACAAAGTCCCAACACAGCCCAAAACCTCACAACTCGGGGCCCAAAACTGAAGCCCAACCCAACGGGTAAAACCGACACTCAGATACGGTAAATCCGGATCGTTACAACATGGTTAACTGTAAAATCGAAAATTGAACCGAATCGAAACATTATGGTTTATAAATTTATGAACCGCGGTTAACCGAATTATACCGAATTTGATTTTTTAATTATTTTTATAAGATAAAAATATATATTTTATACTTTAAATACTATATATGTATTTTTATTTTTTATATTTTTACTTAAAAATATGTTTTTAAGAAATATTTATAAAAAATATCTTAAAATTTGACATTTTAATGTTTAAAAGTTATAAAATAAAGTTATTTTGCGAAGATAAAATATAAATTTTTAAAAATTAACGTTAATATGAAAAAACCAAAAACTGAAATTAACTGAACCGAAAACCGTGGTTACTAAAATAGTTTATCAAATTTAACCGAACCATAACCAAATGCACCCCTACCTACTTGTTCCCTTATATTTTCTTAGGCTATCAATTCTAAACTTACTAGAAACATTTTTATTTCTTGCCATAAAGTCTCGTCTAAAAATATCATTATTATCATATTATTTTTTTTTGTTTCATCTAAAAATATCATTTGAAAAATAATTATTTTATACACGAACATTTTAATTTTAGAGTTTAAAATTTTTGTGTAGGATCTAATATTTAAGGTTTAAAGTGTATAAATTTTAAATTTAGGTTTTATAGTTAAAATTTGTATACTGCAACTCAAATTCCTAATTAGATTAAACCTAAACCCTTACCTTCAAATTCTAAATTCTAACCATAAATCTTAATTTTTTAAACATATACACTTAAACTTCTAAATCTTAAATTTTAACCATAACCTTTATTTTTAAACTCATACATTTAAACTCTCAAATTTTAAATTCTATGGTATTTAGATTGTCTTCAACACAACCTTTATTTAGATTGTCATTTTTCATTTTGATCAATCCCTTTGATCGGTGGTCGATAATCAATTTTAATATTGGTTATCTACCATCGATCTATTACTTTTTTTGTTTTATTTTAATAAGAATCTCTATTTTTCTGTCTTTGTGACACGCTTTTTTATGTTCTTGTGACATGTTTTTGTTTTGGGTTTGATTCGTTTGTCTTTATGACATGTTGCAGTATACCATAATGATCGATTGTTGTTAGCACAAAGATTTAATCGATTAATTTCTGATTTATTGTTTTTGTCGGTGGTCACTTGAAAAGATTTATCCCCACTCGGTTAATGATTGTTTGTGATAAAATCAGTCCTAGGTAGCGATACTTTTTGCACGACAGTTTGGATCGCCTACAACTTCTTCTTCTTTCGTTATGCGTTTCGTTTGGACATAGACAAGGAAAATCAGGAACTTCTGAATTTTATTAGTATGCATAGAAATTTTTGTTTCTGTTTACTTTTAATTGTAAGAATTTTTAAATTTAATAAAAATTCAGTAACATTTATCAAATTTAAAATCCTAAATTAGATATTTAAACACTAAAATTAAAACACTCATAAAATCTTTTTATTTTCACTACCCATACATTATATATATATTTTTTAAAAAATAATATAGATATATTTTACGTACAACACAAATAAAAAAAATAAATTTAACCTTTTTTTATTTCACATAAAATATAAAAAAAATCTAATATAAAATTAAAAAAATTTTTAAAACGTTAACCCCACAATTCTATTGAGCTTTATTAAAACCGGAGAAAGAAGGAATTAAACCCTAAAAGTGGAGAAATTAGAAAATAGGCAGAGCAGAGTATGGCGGCAACGGCGACGGTGGAGAAAGCTGTGAACGCTCTCCTAAAGTGGAGAGATTCCCAGTCTCATCTGCAAAAAGCCCAACTTCTGGAGGACGATGAATTGCTATATCTCATCGTCAGCCTCAAGAAAATCCCTCAGAATCGCGTTAATCCGATGAAGGTGCCTCTGCCTCATCCCCTCATCGACCCTTCGTCGGATTCCGCCGAGATCTGCATGTTCATCGACGACCGCCCCAAGTCAGGCCTCACCAAAGACGCCGCCTCCAAGAAAATCAAGTCGGAAAACATACCTATCACCAAGTTGATCAAGCTGTCAAAGCTCAAGACCGATTATCAGCCATTCGAGTCCAAAAGAAAGCTCTGCGATTCATACAACATGTTTTTCGCCGATAAGAGGATTATCCCCCTTCTTCCTCGGTTACTGGGGAAGCAGTTTTTCAAGAAGAAGAAGATCCCAGTTCCTGTGAACCTTAAACATAAAAACTGGAAGGAGCAGATTGAGAAGGCTTGTTCTTCTGCTATGCTTTTCTTGGGTACTGGGACTTGCTGCGTGGTGAAGGTGGCTAGGCTTTCGCTGTCGAAGAAGGAGATTGTCGAAAACGTGGTGGCTGCTATTAATGGGATCGCCGAGGTTGTGCCGAGCAAGTGGGGTTCTATCAGGTCGTTTCATTTGAAGTTGCCTGATAGCTTGGCTCTACCTGTTTATCAGTCTATGCCTGATCTGCGTCTCAAGATTGTCACCAGCGCCGGAACTGATAACTCTACTCCTATGGAGGAAAAGCAAGAAATTGAAGTAGAGGAAGAAGATGATTCTCATCAAAAGAAGAAAAAGAAAAGCAAGGGAAGAATACATGAAGTTCAGTACATGGATGTTCAAGAGAATATAGACAACACCAAATCCGGTGCCCATCTAAAAGACGAAATCACGACTGACAAAATCTCGACCAAGAAAAAGAAGATTGCTTTAAAGAAGTTAAGCCCCATTGACATGAAGGTGAAGGATAAGAAAAAGAAGAAAAGGCTAGCTGCTTAATGGTTTGTCCTGCTCACAATCACCACCTGCTAAACTAGGCTTTAAGTTGAACCTTACTGCTGCTTGTTCCTACTGCTTAGTGCTTAGTAATCATTATTGTTTCTTTTGTTATTGGATTCAACTTTCAATTTTGGGTTTCTATTTGTGTTTTTGATAGCATATGTTATTTGGGAATGCTGCTTAAATTTAATCTCTTTTGATATCTATGGTTGCTATAATGTGAAAGAATTTACATATTGTAAAACACAGATATCCATGTGTATCTAAGCTGTGTTTGAGACTTCAAAAATGAATGAAACTGATGAAGGTGCCTCTAATTTTGGGTTGTTGTTTATATCTGGACTGCTTCTAGAAAAGATAACTGAATAATAGGAGATTTTTGAAGAGATGGAAAGTTGATGCAGAATTCTTTGCAAGATATACAGGTTTCAGACTCATGCTCTGTTCTATTTATCTTGATGGTGTAGTTGGAATTTGATGAAAAGTGGTGGAATGATACTTGGCTTGCTGAAAGTTGATCATTTTGTTGATTGATTCTTGACATTAAATTGCTTTTCATTTTGGTTTAATACCGAAATAAGCGCTCGAACTGTACTCTTTATGTGAAATAAGTAATTTTTTGCTGAAATAGATGCATGTTTCGTTTGTGGCCCGTTTTAAAGTCTTTTTAAGCACCTACTTTGGTTAAAAAAACTTGAGCCACCTGTTTTCCATCGGATGTCTTGAGATCCCATTGGCTATCTAATCTGTGTGTGGTATTATAGAAGCTCATTACGAGGACAGTCTTCTCAATTCAATTTGCTCGTCTCAACTTAATTTGCTCTATTCATAATGTACGATGATCCAGCGGGAAGTAACCCATGCACATTAGAAAGGTAAAGAAAGAGGTAAGCATCATCAACTTAATGCCAAAATCACTTTGGTATTGTCATACTATTGATATGAAGATGCATCCTTTGCTACTTTCGATATTAATATTTTAATGCAATGTGATTGTTATGAGTATGATTGTCTAAAAAATAACACTATATAACGTTTGATACACTTAGAGAAGTTCTAGTTAAAATCTTGAGTAGGTAGAGATATTATATTCTTCTATAAAATCGGAAATTCGAATGCATACTAGATAAGACTGCATAAACATTTTTGGTCACTTGATTAATTAATAGATTTTATAGTTCTTGAAATCACTCGGATTCCCAAGAAATATTATATTCTCAGGGAAGTAGTTGCATTTGAACATATTAAGGAGAAATATCAATAAAAAATATAAAGAAAAGATCTAAACTAGATCGAAATTTAAATATAAGTTTAATTATCAAATAAATGTCTAAATTATTTTGTTAGATATGTATATTAACTATATTTTGGGCCAAATATGTGTTTAATGTTCTATTGCATAATCTATTTAAGGTTTTTTTGTCCATAATCGTTAAAAAAATTGTAATCCAATCAAGATATAACACATGATTTGTTGTATATATATATATATTTAATTTTTGAATTTCTTTAGTAATATTTTTTTAAATCTCACAAGTTCTAATTTCTTCGATTAAAATCTCAAATCACATTTCTCTCGTCATTTGATATCCCCACATGTCGGTGATTTCGTCTTTCATCATCTAAGTGTCAAGTATTTCACTGTTCGACATTCTACACCTTATAATCATGATCGAAACTCAATCGATTTTCTTTTTCTTTATAGTTGGTGTTTATCAAGGGTGCAATCGGTGTTTCGTTCATTGTTTTTTTTTGAAATTGAGATAATGTGATTTGCACCAGAAAAGTCTGATAAAGATAAGAATAATCCATGATGATTAAATTGATGGTCGAAGTGTAGGAATTTAAGAATTTAAAGATTGAATTTTTTTAAAAAATTGAAGATTGTTGGAATAATTAGTATATTTAATTTTTATTTTCATATTTTAATTTCAGCAAATGAGAAAATTACATTACATATTCGATTTTTATTGAAAAAAAAAATCTGACAGAAAATCTTAAATGACCATACTTATTTGTATAGTTTGGTTACTTATGGGACAGTCAAACCATTTAAAGTGTGTTGTCCATCCAATTCCATCATTCACTTCCCAGATCTGTTCATTTCTCGACGCCTTGACAGCTTCCGGTAACCTTTTCCGACTCAGGCTAGTGTAACAGCCGGCGACAACGACCATACTCAATCTCCGTCGTCCTTACCTGACATTGTTCCTTATCCCATTGCACCAGAGTTATACGAGTCATGTTGAGAGTAAGTCCATCCATTCCCCAAATGCTTGCAATTCCACGAAGCTTCTAGCTTTCGATACATTCAATGCTCAAACATATATTTTTTTTACCTAATGAACAGTTCAACTCAGAAGGCCGAAGCAAAAGGTATTTTTAATTTTAAAATAAGAAGAAACAAAGACCTCGGCCGGTGGGTCAACATAGAGTTTCCTAACAGTTGCAATGGAAATCAGCTCAGCTTATCCTCATTGTAGAACTAATTTTGACTCAAAACTTCGACTCCAGAGATGCATCTCCTTAATCAGATTTCGGGTCTTTTCTTTAGTAAAGATGCGAGGCACCAAAACCCCAAACCAGGTAATTGGATTTGTATTTTATTTTATTATTTGTTTTCACTTTCAATCTTTCCTTGTTTACTTGGAAATTTGCTTGCTGTTAAGCTGTTAATTCCCCAGTTTTGGTTGCTTCTGTTTTTATTAGTATTCCCTGTTGATAACTCTGTTGGTATTTATATTGTTTAATTTTGAATTTGGGATGAGATGTTGTAGTTTTGGTTAAGCATATTTAGTTCTCCTAAGTCCTAACTTGATACGTAAAACACAAATTTATGTTCTTTATAATAGTCGATTTGGGTGTTTGGATCTCTATTTATCAACATCAGTCATTTAAGTTGTGGTTGCGGCTGCGGCCTTATTTTAAGTCGCCTAGCACTTATCCAACAGATGCTATTATGGTCACTGAGGGTACCACAGACATAGTGGTTGAAGGTATAGCGATTTTAGATGGTACCAAAACCGGTATATGACGGCCGCTATTGCGCCCACGGACTGCTACTTAAATCCCTGATCAAAATATTCCATTGGAATCATTTTGGTCAATGGAGGCATAGCATCTTTTTAACATTTGTGAATTCTATAAATTATTTAAGAAATCTTGAACATATCAAATATGTTTCCCTTTCGAATAAAAGGTAGAGACCCAAACAACAGTCAAGCTTCTTTGTTCGAGACATTGCACTCCTCTGGAAGTGCAAAGCATGAACAGCAACGAATTTGTGGACCTCTTGCTGCTCTTACTTTCAACTTAGTGGTTGCTGTTGGCATCATTTTCATGAACAAATGGGTATGTGTGCTTAATTTTGTGTACGCAACATAAGTCTTTCCCTGCATTGTCTGTTTTAGTTGTAGCAGCGTTCTAACATTTCAATGCTTCACTCTTTTTTTGTTCATCCAGGTTCTTAAAAATGTTGGGTTTCAGTTCCCAGTATTTCTGACTGTTATTCATTATGCTGTCAGCTGGGCATTAATGGGAAGTTTGAAATTTTTTTCTATCCTTCCAGCATCTCCTTCCTCGGAGTTGACCCCTTTATCTTTGTTTACTTTCGGCTTCGTTAACTCTGTGTCTACTGGCCTTGCTAATGTCAGCTTGAAGTACAATAGGTGAGATAATAGGTTGATATGTAATTTCAGTTCCTTGGGTATCACTCTGTTTATACACTAATTCATTTGTTTTCCTCAGTGTGGGATTTTATCAGATGGCTAAGATTGCCATAACACCATTGATTGTCATGGTAGAATTTATGTGGTACAAGAAGAGAATCACTTTCTCAAAGGTAATTCTGCGTTTCGAATTCTTCACTCATTAAATTGGCGTATTCTGATGTGTTACATGCTTAAGCTTAAATTAACAGAGAAGATGAAAACGAGACATTCTTAACTTAGTTTCTTCAAAATAGAGAACTGTTTTGTTTCCATCACCCTTAGGAAATGTCTATCCCATGTTTGGATGGGATCAAATTGTTCCATTCATTGTCTTAGGGAATTGATAATATATTGGTGCTTTGGTTTCTATTTTCCCTTTTAATTTGAATTTTATTCAAGATCATGATTTTCTTCTTGTGGAACATCTGTCTTTGCATCCCATTTGCCCATGTGCCTCAGTGGCATCCATTGAACTTTGATTTGAAACAACAAGGTAATTTCTTTATCATCCGTATATGTTTAGATGTAGTGAACCGAAGGCTTATTTGAAAAATAAGTACTCAAATATTTAGTGGATGACTTGGAAATGGGAATGGAATGAAATCTTAGACACCTACTTTGACAACAACAACAAAAACTTTAATCACATAAATCAAAAAAGAGATACAGTTTGGACACCTCAAGTAAAATCTCAGGGATAACTGAACATTTTGTCTCGACGTAAAGATGTTAAGAGGTCAAAATTTCATGTTTTGTTAGTTATCGTATTCTTTTGCTCTAATTCTTGAGGTGCCAGTCTTCTTAGTATAGCAAAAGTGACCTAAGTTCTGATCAAGCATGCACTAAAAGATAACCGTAGAATCCTTAAGGTGGAGCCTATTTGACAAAGCACTAATTTGGTCACAAAAAAAGGGGTTAACCAATGTGAAAGGCCTTGTGTACCTTATTAAACTAGAAATCCTTCAATATTTCTCTTTATATTATTAAGAAAAGGGAAAATTTACTAGTTTACTAAAAAAGAAAAAAAAGTTGAAGTTCTTTTAAAAGGAGTTTTTGTTAATAGTCAAAAGAAGAACTAGTCTCACTAATCATGACACCCAGTTTCAATTAAACCTTAAATCTGAAGTGAAAAATGTTCCCTATGATATGACTTCCCGTTGTACCTTCAGTTTTGGAATAAATAAATGAATTTCAGGAATATCTCATTTTTATTTATATATATTTTGCTCATGCAGCTCTTGCCTTGTTTCATTTGTGAATGGCTGAGGGAAGATTTTAGCTTTGCCGAAAGTTCTTGAATTTGATGCTAACTTGACATTTTGATTTTGGCTTATTATGTATGTATAAATGGTAGGAGCTTTCTTATATAATTATTTGACTTACTGTTGTGGTATTTATCACTCAAATGTTGTTAATTTCCTTCTATCTCTCTCTTAAACTTTCCTCCTATGAAATCTTTCAGGTGATTACATTAACAGTTGTATCTGTTGGGGTTGCCATTGCTACTATAACTGATTTGCAATTCAGCCTCTTTGGTGCTTGTGTAGCATTGGCATGGATAATACCTAGTGCAGTCAATAAAATACTTTGGTCCAATGTGCAACAACAACAAAACTGGACGGCATTGGCGTATGTTTCATGTTTCCTCTGAGCTTATTTGGCTGTTTTAGATTAAGAGGGGTGCGGGGTGCCAAGAATAATTGTAGCTTGTGAGAAAGGAAAGAGGAATCAGAAAGAACAAAAAAACTTTTACTTCTACTCTTCCTTTCCCATTAATATCCAAACATAGGTTTCATAGTTATTTTCCTTTTCTCTACCTGCATGCAAGAAATTATTCTATTCCTTTATGGTAATCATGTTACTGAATTTTTCAAAATTTCTCACTGCTTGAAGTTGTGAACTTGCTTAACAGGTTAATGTGGAAGACAACACCAATCACATTCCTTTTTTTGGTTTTTATGATTCCTTTCTTGGATCCTCCTGGTGTGCTTGCATTCCATTGGAGCATCAGCAATACATCAGCAATTCTCATGTCTGCTGTTCTCGGCTTCTTGCTTCAGTGGTCAAGTGCTTTGACACTTGGGTAAGTTCCAATTAAGCTAAGTTTTAAATTTTTATGTTCATTTGAAAGAAAATTGATTGTTTTAACTAAAAATAACTTTGTAGAAAAGCACTGTTTAGAAGTTAATTTATATTTTATACGAAATAAACCGGTCCAAGTACAAGAAACTAAAAAACAGAGGATATGATTGGATATATTCCGTTTTTTCAAGATGCCTAACAATTTCAGACATCTAAACTGGGAATGGTGATAAATATGTTAAAAGGCTGGAGAATTATTTTCCATAGGGACTAAGTAGTTATACTCATATATTAAGCAATTTTCTTTAAATTCATTTGTTGTTTGGTTTATGTGCTCTCTTATTTTTTTTAAGTGCTACATCTGCCATCTCCTCTGCTGTTTTTGGACAATTCAAAACTTGTGCTATCCTCCTCGGAAACTACTATCTTTTTGGTTCAAATCCTGGCACAACCAGTATTCTTGGTGCGTTTATAGCCATCGGCGGAATGTCGTTATACACGTATTTTGGTATTCGTGCTATAAAGCAGCAGTCAGGGAAAGTGTTGCCCTAGAAACACCCTCTTCAGATATCTAAACCAAACGTAGGAACTGGAGAGAACCATGATGTTACAGTCTTACAGAAACTGCTGAACATTGAAAACTTCATGCCGAGTACTTCGAATGCCAAAACTCCTTAACCAAAGCTCTCTTATTTTACTGGTGATTTCGGAATTGGTAGTTATTTCGTTCCTACAATATATTTGTACCGATGTAAACATATGCATGTATTATATGTTGCATAAAATAAACTATGAACTCTTTAAGCTTGATATTTATGAAATGATAGAAGTATAAAATATAGTTGGTATATGGTAATGGAGAAATCCTCTTGGGGTACCATTGATTTTACTTGCTTTCAGGACTGCCATTGAATAAGGAAATAACTGGATTCTTTGCAACAAATATGGATCCAACTATTATACAGGACATTTGTTCTGTACTGGTTTTAAGAATGAGACACTACCTGTTCGGTACCTCTGGACGGGATGCTTTTGGTTTCGGAAAGATTGTCGAGTAAGTATTGATTTATATTTTGTTGCACAAGATTTCTAGTAGAATCAAATGCTAGTTGACAGAGTTTGTCCAATATAGGGAGAGTCCATGTTCTTTAGCATGTAAAATTACTGGTGCAGTCTTCTTAAGGAAGACGAGGAAACTGCAGCAAAGGGAGCAAAGGATAGTCGAGAGCAGATTCGTGCACCTCGAAGCGGAGGAGGTCTAACGCTATGATCTTGCTGTCGCAGCAAGGAATCGAGAGCATACGAGGTTGCATCTAATGCAGGGAAGCTGGTAGATTGAGGATAAGGGAAAATAAGGTTTTATGACATATTTCCTAGCACTCATTTATGGCTTGGCCTGCTGCAAAACAGAGTAAGAACTATGGATCCTATGGAAATATGGGGCTGGAACTTCAACACACTACATTTTCAAAAAAATTAAAATTCTCATATATTTATATATTTATGTTAATGATCTAATTTTATATGGAATTTTCAAATTTTCATATAGTTTATTAAATACAAAAGTTTACATCCTTTAGGGATCAATGATGGATCGAAACGGATGAAAAAAATTATTGTTCCTCTAAAAATTTAAAATTTGTATTAATGTTTTTAAAAATTATATATTTTTGGCATAAAGATACTTTTAACCCCTAACGTTTATAGTTTTTGTCGTTTTGGCCCTTATTCTATGTTTGGGATAAATTTAGCGTTCAACCTATATATTTTTGACAAATAACTTATTTTTTAACTAGTTTGATGACTGGACCGTTAAAAATTTAATGATGATATATATATGGAATATAATTTTAAATGTCATGGAATGTAACCTATCAAATATATAGAGAGAGAGAGAATATAATTTTGTTCTAATATAAAATATAAAACAATTAAAATTCAAATAAAATATTAAAAATTAATTAATTCTAAAATAAAAGATTATTAAACATTTTTAACCCTAATTACGATAAAATCAAAATCTTATTCAAATTGTGCTTATATTTTCATTTTAGAATAAAAAATATAATAAAAAATATAAACATAATTCGAATAAAATTTTCATTTTATCGTAGTTAGGGTTAAGAATGTTTAATAATCTTTTATTTTAGAATTAATTAATTTTTAATATTTTATTTGAATTTTAATTATTTTATATTTTATATTAGAATAAAATTATATTCCATATATATATATATGTATCCGATAGGTTACATTCCATGTCATTTAAAATTATATTCCATATATATATATATGTATCCGATAGGTTACATTCCATGTCATTTAAAATTATATTCCATATATATATCATCGTTAAATTTTAACGGTCCAGTCATCAAGCTAGTTAAAAAATAAGCTAATTGTCAAAAAGATATAGGTTAAGAGCTAAATTTATCCCAAAAATAAAATAAGGGCCAAAACGACAAAAACTATAAACGTTAGGGGTTAAAAGTATCTTTATGCCTATATTTTTTATTAAAAATTTATTTTCGTCTTTTCTTAAAATTTTATGTTTCTATCATAAAATTTTATAACTTCTTAACATAAAATTTTATGTTCGTATCTGATCGTAAAACTACATAAAATATTACAAACGGACATTTTACACAAAAATTATGATTTTTATAATATTTTATGCAGTGACATGTCATTCGGTTAACCCCTTTCTTTTAAGTTGTAAAAGTAAAAATATTTTTTTTGAATATACCGACGTGATTATAAGATAATATCTATTTTTTTAATCTTATAATAACACATACGCGTTGTACATCTATGATATTTAAACCCGAATTACTTAGATAAAATATATCATCTTTTACCATTAATATTACTCTATATATTCAAAATTTTTAAATGTATAATTACAATTAATATTTAGGGTAAACTGCAACAAAGATCACTTAATTATAAGTATAGTTATATTTGGGTCACTCATTTATGGGTAAGGTTACATTTGGGTCACCCAATTATTAAAGGTTATATTTAGGTCATTTAATTATAAGTAAGGTTACATTTGGGTCACCCTTCATATTTGAAAAAGTACATCAATTTGGTCATTTTTTCTTCTAAATCACTTGTATACCATTATTAACATTAGAGTACTTCATTTGAAATCATTAATTAATTTAATACGCAAATTGATAATTTTTTTTCAAATCTAAAGAATGACCCAAATGTAATATTACCTATAATTGAGTGATATAAATGTAACATTTATTAATTGAGTGACCTAAATGTAACCTTACCCATAATTAAGTGACCCAAATGTTATTTTTAATAATTGAGTGACCCAAATGTAATCCTACCCATAATTAAGTGACTTCCATTGTACTTTACCCTAATATTTATTTCTCTAGTATAATAAAGTCTCGTAATTACTTTGGTTTTACGAATTCAGTAACATTAACTCACAATCAATACTTAAACACCTAAAGAAATAAATTAAAGTGAAACATTAATTTCATGTACTAAAAAGACTTTCTTCAAGAAAAAGAAAATTTTCTAACATTTTTTCCCTTACCTAAAAATTAATGCAAAGTATTTAAATTTAAATTTTTATTAAATAATAAAAATAAAAACTCATTTAAAAATAAAAACTATCCCCTTAACTTTTCATTAATTTTTATAGATAATTATGTGCATTTTTATTATATTATCAATAATTATCATTTTAAAAAATTAAAGTAAACTATATTAGATATTATTAAATGTTAAATTTAATATTAATTATACTACTAAACTAAAAATTGATATTAATTTAGTATTAAATTTTAGTTTAGGCTTTTAACAATATTACTGAGTAACTAATCCCTTCGTCATTGCACAATAAGTTAGTAATGATTACAATAGTATCTATTCTAAAATATAATCTCCATCATTTGACATTGATGCCAATCATTCTGCTGGCACCGCTAGTGCTCGAATCCGTGACCTCTAAGAACAACATCCGTTCCATTAACCACTTGGGTTAGAAGACTCGTACTAATCTAATTAAATTTTAAATTAAAGCTTAATGCTAAAATAATATTGATTCTTAGTTTATAGTTTACCAAAAAAATAAATATAATTTTTTTCTCCATAAATTAAGGTCACATGCATATGCCATAAATATTAAAATAAAAATTTGATCACATGTTTTTACCTAATGTTGTTCAAAAAGTCAATAATTGAAAAAAGATACCCAATAGCCATCCCAACATTATTTTAAAAAATATTTACGATGATCAAGTGATAAATACTTTAATATTATTTAAGACAGATTTTAGGTTTAAGACGTTATGTATATAAAAATATTTACTGAGAGTTTTACCTACTAAATTCAAGTATATAACGAGGGTCGCTCTGAATTATTCAGAAAAAAAAAACTTTAAAAAATAGAAAGATAATAAAAATTATTTCCCAAAATATGTTTTTTAGACAACAAACATGAGTCCATGAAATTAGATATCTTCAATAGCTTTGTTGTCCTAAATTATTGGTGTAATAATAACTTGAAGTTGACTTGCACATGAATTGTCATTCTTCATTACTCTATTATAAGCTTAAGGAAGGATTCATGCCATAAATCTAAAGAGACATCTTATAAAGAATTGACTCGAATTAGACATAAATTTATTATAAAAGACAAAAACATAATTTACTATAAATATTTAATCGATAAAATTTTAATCACTCAACTTTAAAAATTTATAAATTCATCATATAATTTTTTAAAATTATTTTTTGTCTCATCATAGTTTAAAATTTTAAACTTTTTTAGTTTTTCTGATTCTCTTATTCTAAATTTTAACGATAAAAAAGTGAAAGAAAATGATGATATGAACAATATATTTTTATTTTACGTAGATCGAACGAAAGAATTATAAATGAATATATTCTTTTAAATTTTGAGTTAAGAATTTATAAATTTTAAAAATAATTTAACAAAAATTTAAACCGATAATAATAGAGAGGTGAAATAAATTTAATAATGTTTAAAGCGGTCGAAAAAGCGACTAGAGCAACATAACATGGGAGTAGTCTTAAAATTTTTTTCTTGGAAAGATAATAAAAAAGTTTTATTTTAGTTTTAAAAAATTGAGTGATAGAAATTAATTAAAAATGAATGATTTAACTAGGAATATAGTAAAGTTGAATGCCTAAAAATAATAAAACAATTATTTCATATATAATTTTTTTACAAAAGAATATTTATTTTAAGACTAAAATTAAAATTTTTAAATCTTAAATTTTAAAATTTATTATAATTTTTTAGTGTGTGTCCAGTACATCATCCCAAGACAGAGGAACAAGACATGGATTGGTTGTTTTTGTGTGGTGGACATTGAAATTTGGAAGGTAATGGAAGACATTTGTGGTTGAAGAGGGGACTCTGAAACAATCAATGCTAGACCAAACTAAGGGCTGCTCCAATCACAAAACATGGAAATAAAAGGACAAAACTTTAATATTGTTGGTAAAAGTAATTTTTTTATATCTTAATTTTAGGATTAAAGATTTAGTTTGGAATTTTAGAGATTATGATTTGAATTTAGGGTTTAAGTTAAAATATATTACTTATTATCTAAAACCTAAACAATAATCTATAATCTTTAAATTCTAATCGCAAACTTTAAATTTTAACCAGAATCACTAAATTTTAAAATCTTACACATAAACTCATATACGCTAAACCTTAAACTGATATACCCTAAACCTTAAATTAAATTTATAACCCTAAAATTAAAGCGTTTATGAAATTTTTTAAAAATATTATAAAATAATATTTATTTATATATATTATTGATTTTTTAACCATATATATATTACAGACAAAAAATTAAATTCATATCTTTTAAAAACATCATTATTTTTTCACTTTAACTCTTTCAAAACTTTAGTATTTTACTTTCCGACCAACCAATCCCGTTGTCATTAGCCAATAAGCTTGTAATGAACCAACCAAGTTCACTTGAGTGCTGTCCTTGCTGGTTTGATTGCTTGTTTGCACTGTAAATCTCTGCATGTAACATGCACATGTCTTATCTCACTATAATCAACCCTTTCTCACTCTATCTTTTATAAAAAGGCAGAGTTGTCTAAATATTTTGGAAGCTTTAAATATATATCGTTTAAAGTTTTTATTTAAGAAAATAGGCGTTTTTATTTGTAGGTTGCATATGGTGTTCTCTTAAGTTGTCATATGCAGGTGATGTTCTCCTACTTACATTGTAGAAATTGATCTAGATTTCTAAATATAGATAAGAATCGCTTATATCCGAAATAAAAATTTTAAATTAGATTATTTTCATAATTTCACGAAATATTTCCTTTCAAGGAATTATTTAAAATTTATTCACAATAAAATTATTCAAAAAACACTTCTTGTTTAGCCCACATAAGTACAAATCACGTTTTTCCGAGAAATTATATCATAGGTAAGTCTCATAATGTCATCTATGTGGACCAAGCACTAAAACCATCATTCTCATTATTTTTTTCATGTTATATTTTTTTTCAAGTGAATCTTCACTCTATTGTTAATGTATTTTAAAAACAATTTTTCCATATGAAGATTCACTTGGGAAAAATATGACATGAAAAAAATAATGATGTGATTGATTTTTAGTGGTTAGTTCCATGAAAACATGACAAGACTTACCCATGATATAATTTTTCCGTTTTTTCAAATATGATTTCATAATTTACACTGGACCAGTTGTGAGTTCCATATGATATGGCATGTCTTATTGTTGGCTGAATTTTAATATTTAAAAAAATCGCGCCAAACAAGTCACGAGTTCGGTGAGAAATTAAGTTGTAACGACGTATAAAGGTTTGTATTATTTAGTTTTAACCTAATTAATCGACCGATTTGAATTTTTTCGCTTCGATTAATTAATTTTAGATAAATTCAATTAATAGTTTTTTTTTTAAAATCCAGTTATCAATTATTTCTATTAATTAACCGAATTAGTTGATTTAACTAAAATTATTATATAATAAATATTAAATATATTAGATATATCTATTTTTAACATTAAACTTTTAAAAATTATAAAATATCATTATTTTTTATTTTTTATAAGATTATCATTAAAAACTTTTATCAAATTTGTATAAAATGAAAGTTTAGTGACTAAAAAGATTATTTTAGCATAACTTAGTGACCTATTGTGTAATTTACCCAAAATTTCATAATAAATTTCGGTTAATTTAAAAACCGATCGAATTAACCAAAATAATTTTGAATTGGTTAATTCGGTTATAGCTAATTCGGTTTGGTTAACGGCTAAAGTTTCAAAAATTTTGGTTAATTCAGTTATGATTAATTCGATTCGATCACCATAGAAATAAACGAATGTACACCCCTAACGGCGTGAACTTATCGCGCTATCAATATGGAGCTCGCGTTTTATTAACCGCAAATTCTTTGTAGTCATGTTGTTAAAACAACCTTTGATAGACATGTTTTAGGTGATTTTATAGAATGTTAGGGGATAATTGTTTTTATATTTTTTTTTGAATTTTTATATCATAGTACTTAAACATCTCTTTAAAATGGTATAAAAATTAATGTGTATAAGATATCTTAAACGATTCTTCTCAGGACAACTCCTGATCAAATGTGGGACATCATAAAAGTAGCACTCCAATCTTCTACTCGCCTTCTTTTCTCGCACGGACTTAGTCTCGATACTCCCACTTCCTTTCTTTATGGGCTTGGACATCTCGATGCTGGTTGGCTTGTCTCCTGCAAGCTCGATCAGCAAATGGGCCTCATCATTGGCCTTTGAAGAAACGTGGACGTCTCCTTGCTCCGATGCAAGTTTTACCCTTGATCTAAGTCTGTCTAAGAAGGTCTTGAGCACACCCCATTCATTCATTGTAGTCTTGCAACTGAGTAGCTCATTCTTGAGCTCATCCACCTCGATCCGCAAAGCCTTTACCTCGGCTTCACAAGCATTACTCCCTCGAATGGTTTTCAACTCTGTGAGAACACGTTGGGTCTCATCTTTACGCTTGTCCTCCATGGACTCTAATTGGTTAAGACGGGACTCCAAATATCTTGGGTCTTCTTTATGCTCTCTTTGGTGGCATTAACGTTGCGATATTTGTTGTTCAAGTCAGAGTACACGTCTTGAAGATCATCTTGAACTTCCTCTAAGATATCATTCTTAAAGGACTCTAAAGTCTGCATCGTAACACCATCTCTTCATCTTACCATCTCGATAACTTCTTACGAACTAGCTTGACTGCAATTGCAAGCGGGTTCAAACATAAGTCCCCTCGACTCGCTCTGATACCACTTGTCACGTCCGTAGAGTTTTACGTCCGTAGAACTCGGCTACTTATCTGGAACGTGTGGCCTTAGACGCTTCGTGACACTACTTGGTCCCGATCTCAGCGACTAAGTCAGCCTTCAACTAGCCTTGCGAGAACTCTAGCTCGATAAAGGTATGGACAAGCCCTTAAGGCTTCAATGAATGCGAAAGCTATTAACACTAGGGTGGCTACTCTTAGCCACTCGAGAGGCAACAAGAACGAAAAACTTAAAGAAAGAACAAGAAAAAAATAGAGTAAATGCCTCAAAGCTTTATTACTCATCTCAAATAGAGAATAAATGAAATTGAATGATTACAAATGTTAGTGGGAGCTCTCTATTTATAGTTGAGCTCCCACTCAAGGTTAGGATCAATTTATATGGATGGCTAGGATTTTCCCGAAATAAATACAAAATCACATTTTTAAGAAAATTTTATCAAATCCTATCAAATTACATTAATTCATAGAAAATTTTTCCTAGATAGTTGATCTTTCTCGATATAGCAAGATTCTTCCTTATCTTTATCTGATAAGTTGTCTCTTTCTATTTCTGAAACGGGCTCTCTAGCATTCTCCAAGTGTTGAGCCAAGTCTGGTGGTCTTGACAAGCCAAATAGAACCTTGTTGTCGGACTTGTGCACGAATGTCACGGACCCTAATGTGCAGGACGTGACACGATCACTATCCATGTTATTTAGCCATATCAACCATCATTACTTTGACCGATAATAGCCTCTTCATCAATTTATAGACCGAGAATATAACAAACATCCTCTAAAGTAATCATTGTCTCACCATGCAAAAGATGAAATGTGTCTTTGGTCTCCCCTTTTTAACAGAGCGTTTATCAAATCGAGTTCTAATTTTATACCTCCAATATTTTTGAATACATGATAAAATTTAATCTATTTAATATATTCTTTTAGATTCGAGTTAGATCTATTCGTAATCCGAGTAATAATAATACCAATTTAAAATAAATAGATAAAACTTACATTTCTTCGCCAATAATCTAAACCGTGTTTATGATCCAATCTTATTAACCCCTCTACTGTTACAATATATCAAATCCGATAAATTAACTAAAAAATCTAAATATGTGGAAAAGAAGGATAGAAGAAAATTTTATTTAAATTATAACTCGCACCAGTTCAAGAGCAAGTATTGAATAGAACTTGCATCTTGTTAAACGCAAGTTTCATGACAAAATATTATTATTTTTATTTATAAATATTTTTTTATAAAATATTTTCAATAAAATATTTATAAATAAACATTATTTTATTTAAATTTAAAAAAGATAATTTCAAATATATTTAATGAAAATTAACTAAAAATATTTTCATAGAACTTGTGTTACACCAAACGTGAGTTATATTTTAATAAGTTATAATGATTGTGATAAATTTTTGTCATTACAATTTAATTTTTCATTAAACTTGTTTTTTACTAAGCATGATTTTTTTTCAAAATACTAAATTTAATCTACAAATAAGACTTATCAAATCAAATAAACCTCGTGAAATTATGTTCATCGATAGGGATGTAAACGAATCGATCTTGAACGGACAAGGGTATATCCGTGTTCGTTTATTTATTTTTGAAGGTGTTCAAACTCTGTTCGTGTTCGTTTAAATTTTTAATGGTATGTTCAAGCTTGGTTCGTTTATTTTTTGTCGTGTTCGGGCTCGGTTCGTTTAATGTTCACGAACGTGTTCGTTTATATGTTCGATAATTTGTTCGTTTAACATTCGTGAACATGTTCGTTAAGCGTTCGCGAATGAGTTCATTGTATATATTCATCAACTTGTCTATTTAGCGTTCACGAACATGTTTGTTTAGTGTTCATGAACATGTTTGTTTAGCGTTTGTATATAAAATAACATAAACAAGCCTATAAACGAGCTTATAAATGAGTATATAAACGAGCTTATAAACGAACATAAACGAGTTTGTTCGTGAACATAAACGAGCCGAACGCACTTATGTTCGTGTTCGTTCGTTTATTAATCGAACATAAAATATCTATTCATACTCGTTTATTTACCTTAATAAACGAACATTATACGAACGATTCACGAACAGCTCATCGAACACCCTGTTCATTTACAACCCTATTCATCGACCAAATGAAGTATTTTTCTAAATAATTTCTATTGGGTAGAATTCTAAATATTTCCCTAAAAGGGAATATTCACAAAAATCTACTCTTTATACCTTCTCCTTCTCATTTCATTTTTATTACTACTACTTTTCTGTATTATCCTTTTCATTCAAGCAAAGCCTTACCCAACATTCTTCTTCTTCTTCTAAAATTCTCAGAAACACCTTTGGTTCACTTTCTCCTTCAGCACAGCCACAAATGGCAGAAGAGGAAGTGAGTGGGAGTGAGATCAATGGTCCATTTCGTCAGGTTCTTTTTATCTCTGCTGGTGCTAGCCATTCTGTTGCTCTTCTTTGTAAGCTCCTTAGCTCTTATCTTTCTTCCCCTTTTTATTTTAAATTTCTTATGGATCTGCAAGTACTGTTTTTAATTTATGTTGTTCTGGAAATGTCCCTTCTTACACTTATATTCTGCTTATTGAGGTCATCAAAGTTGGATAATCTTGCCCAGGATGGACCTAGGCACGCTGGAAATTTCAAACTCTCCTATAGTTTATGTATTTTCCACTGATGATCTAAGTTCGAATCCCTGAATTTCTAATTTAACATGCAGTTCAAGAGTTTTGTTTCTAGAATTCACTTCATAGGGTGGAAAGTTGTCATTTTTGCATTTTTATGCTTTTGATTTTGTCAAAAATTTCATTTTGGAAGAAGCTTTTAGGATCTTTCATTTTACTTCATGGGGTGTAACTTGTAAGGCAACAATTCTTCAACTTTTTTTCTCTGACGCTGATCATTTATTCAGAGCTTAAGGCATAAATAGTTTCATCACATAGCTTAAACTGCAGATCCTTAATTGAGCTTTGAAAAATTAAGTGTCTCCTCTTGATTTGTCTGATTGCTTCTCTAATTTGATATTTATGAGAATTTGTCTTTTGAGTCCTTGTATGTCTAAATTTATTCATCTTACTTTACGCATTCATTTGACTTACATTTGCATAAAGCTTATAATCTTGTTCTTGTTCATTTATAGCTGGGAATATTATTTGCTCTTGGGGACGAGGGGAGGATGGACAATTAGGCCACGGGGATGCAGAGGATCGACTTTTTCCTACACAATTGAGTGCCTTAGATGGACATGACATAATATCTATTACTTGTGGAGCTGATCACACAATTGCATATTCGTTGTCACGTGCGGAAGTGTATAGTTGGGGATGGTTAACTCTCTATCCTTTGTTGTTTTAGTTAATTTAAGAGACAATCAACTTATTCTCTTGGTTAGTACGTGGTTTCTAGCATCAATGCTACTGCTAAGCAGTTCTAAGCTGGCTATGATACAAAAATAAAGAGCAATTCCAATCTCTCTAAAATGAAGTTGATAATTTGATTACTTGATTAATTGTTGTCACAATTATTTGTTAAGCTATACAAAGATCTTATTATTACATGGAGCCAGAGGATAAAGTTTCTTCCTTGTTAAGCTATGGTGCTTTGTGTCACTTACTTTGAAAATGGAGACAAAACACTTTTCGAATCAGAATAAGAAATATTCAACCTTTCTGCATATGCGGGATGGATTTGGATGGTAACATTGGATCTATTAATTGCGAGTCGAGTTCCTCTTGTAAGTCAAGGCCATAATTTGAAAGATGCTTTAAATGTTGAGTAATGTTTAAGCTACCTTCCAATGAGAAGGTTCACCCTTTCTACTGGGATCTGTGCCTAAAGATAAAGTTTATTCCTTGTTAAGCTATGGTGCTTTGTGTCATTTACTTTGAAAAAGAAGACAAACGTTTTTGGAATCAAAATAAGAAATATTCTACCTTTCTGCATATGTGGGAAGGATTTGGATGGCGTCATTGGCTCTATTAATTCCGAGTCGAGTTCCTCCTGTTAGTCAAGGTCATAGTTTGAAAGATGCTTTAAATGTTAACTGGTGTTTAAGATACCTTCCTAAGAGAAGGTTCGCCCCTTCTAGAGGGACCCGCGGCAAAGGATAGTTTCTTCCTTGTGATGTCCTCATGAACCTCAATAATTGTTCATAAGAGAAGTTTCATATATGTTTGATCAGTGTTTATGTTTCTGCAGTTTATCTATTTTCAATTCGAACTAAAATCTTTGATCATTTCTTACTGTTATTAATACCAGGGGTGACTTTGGAAGACTTGGTCATGGCAATTCTAGTGACTTGTTCACTCCTCAACCAATAAAAGCATTACATGGTCTGAGGATAAAACAAATTGCTTGTGGAGACAGCCATTGCTTAGCCGTGACAATGGAAGGCGAGGTGCAAAGGTTTGTATGGCTTCCCAACAATCCTTCACTTGCTTTTTTACTTTTCTACAATATGATTAATATAAATGTTTATGTTTCGTTTCAATCTGATTAATATAATTGAAGTTGGGGAAGAAATCAAAATGGTCAACTTGGTCTCGGAACCATTGAAGACTCTCTAGTACCTCAAAAGATTCAAGCCTTTCAGGTACTGTATGTTATCTGATTATCTTTTAATAAATGGTCATGTGATGCTCCATTATCTTTGTTTGCAGTTTAGCATTAAGAGAAATGACCCTTTGCTTGCGTTGAGGTTGCATGGTTTTTTAACCTCAGAAAATGTGTACTTATATGATTGTTACGAATTGCTTCACACTAAAAATTGCATCGTGTAAGACTGTGAATCATTCAATGTGGGATTTCTTATTTAACCGAATTGATTGATCCATCCACCGCGTTATCCTGGTGATATGAAAACCAGGATCCAAAAATAACTCCAAAACTCCAAGTTCAACAAATCGGCATTGGCAAGAAAACACGATTTTGACGTTGAAAACGAGAGTAGGACCTCTTTGAAATATTTGAAATTAATTACTTTTTGCCTCCTAGGCATGCATCAATTGTCCAGAGAAGAAAGAAGCCTTGTCACTAGGTTTCTTTTCAAGTATCTCATAAAAAATTATACAATTATCTGAATGAGATCTGTTATCGGGTCTATTAAATTTAAGGTTCTGATATATCTAATGCAGTTGTACAATTTTTTTTGAAATAGTATTTGCATATTAGCCCTCCCCTCCCTACAAACCAAAAGAAGGAAACTTTGGAGCCCTGTAATGTTGCTGATAATTAGTTTAAATCTCAATGCATTTTATTTCTTTCCCTGTGATTACAGAATAATTATTTTTCGATATTTTGACCAAGCTACAAGCTGCTTTTGTGCTTTGTTGAAGTGGTTATAACCTTGAATTCTTTTGTGTTACAGGGTATTTCTATCAAAATGGTTGCTGCTGGTGCTGAGCATACTGCGGCTGTTTCAGAAGACGGTACCCTCTATGGATGGGGCTGGGGCCGATACGGTAACTTAGGCTTAGGTGACAGAAACGATCGCTTAGTTCCCGAGAAGGTTTCTTCTCTCAATGTAAGTCAACAAGCTGGTAAAACTTATTTGTTATGTTTCCTCACTCAAAACACTTATTCTATAATTTTCCTTTATTTCAATCTTTTCTGTTAAAGGAGTAGTGAAAACATTAAGTTGCAGGGAGAGAAGATGAATATGGTTGCCTGTGGATGGCGGCATACCATATCGGTCTCGGTTACCGGTGGATTATACACTTATGGATGGAGTAAGTATGGCCAACTCGGACATGGGGACTTTGAGGAACATCTCGTTCCTTTCAAGGTGGAAGCTTTGGCTGACAGTTTTATTAAACAGGTGATCTTCTGGTGCCCCCATCTCTTGATATTGGAAAATGACAGTTTTATGACAACCTTAGAATTTGCAAGAAACATAGTTTGTTCTTACATGAATGGGCCTTATTAGTTAAAACATAAAACCATGTTTTTTTCTCGTCTTATCATGTATGTGTAAGTGTCACACCTTAGAGAGGGGAGACATTAGTCCTATGTCGGAAAAGAAATGAGATAAACTCAATGGTCTCCTAATCATGTCTTTAGCAGAGGGTAGGGTAATATCTAACAGCTATTGTTAGGAAATATCATAGTAAAATGTGTATGATCCCCTACCCCGGTTTTGTTTTTCTTTAATATGAAGATAATTTAAATATATTAAATATAAAATATTTAAAAGTTGAAGAATTCTATAAATCACAACTTGAGTAATTGATGTAGATCTAACATTTGGCTTCAAAGTTTTTAGTTTTTGTGAAATAGTCCTTAATTTTTTTAATATTTATGAATTGTGTCCATTATGAGATTTTGAGATTTTATGCGTACTCACCCTCAAAAATATTTTTGTATCCATCAATGCTTATAGATATCAGGTGGATGGAGACATACAATGGCACTCACGTCCAGTGGAAAACTCTATGGCTGGGGATGGAACAAGGTAGAGAAAGAAAAATATTTTTTTTTCTTAGTTTATATCTTTGAATTACATTAGACATGTATGTATGAACACATTTGACATAAATCCAGAGCCATTTCTTACACATTTTAGTTGATATATGACTCACTCTCTGTATCTGTTAATTTCCATTGACATGTATGAACACATGCAAATGGACTTGTCTGCACAATAATAATTTACTGGTGCAACTTTATTTAGCATTTTAAAGCTTTTTTTGATTAGATTTCCTTCTTCATTTGCAGTTTGGACAGGTCGGGGTTGGCGACAATGCCGATATTTGCTCTCCCGTGCAAGTTAAATTTCCTAACGAGCAGGCACATTCTTGTTACTGTTGCTTCCAAATATTGGTTATGACAGTCTGAATCGTCCAAAATCATGTTCTCACATATTTGTTTGTTACTTGGCAGAAAGTAGTTCAGGTTTCGTGTGGGTGGAGGCACACACTTGCAATTACCGAAGAGAAAAACGTCTTCTCCTGGGGAAGGGGCACAAATGGACAGCTTGGACAAGGAGAATCAATTGACCGGTAATAGCATTTTCGTCTGCACCGGAGGAAGTTTTCTTTATCTTCTTGATTAGGACAGATTGAAGTAATATGTTTTACAACCAACTATAAAGGGTGGGGTGAGGGTAATTCAGCTGGAAAGTGCATGTCTGTTTTCTATGGTCAGGACTCGAGGTTTGTGATCTTGTATCTGGGAACAAGATGAGTGAAGTTCCTACATTACAAGACAGGTTTCATGAAACTATAGAAAGCTGTGTTACTTGGACTATTGTAATGACATTCTGGATTCTTATTTTCAGGAATTTTCCGAAGATAATAGAGGCTTTGAGTGTTGATGGTTCCAGTGGGCAACAAATAGAATCTTCAAAGCTCGATCCGTTGTCAGGTTTTGTATAATTCCATTAAACATCCGTCCTGCTCCGCAATCTTCTTCTGTATAGACATATACATATACATACTTGGATATGTAAATGTTCTATTGGCAGGTAAATCCTGGGTTTCTCTGGCTGAGAGATATGCAGTTGTCCCTGGTGAAACTGTAAGTTTTTATGACCCGAAAAACTCGAAACATTTGATTTTCATGACTGACTGTTTAAGCAACCTATATTTCACAGGTCTAGCTTGCAAATATTTGTAGGAAAAATATCTTTAGACCTCTACATTAGCTGATCACCATTCTAAAATTTTAACTATGCAATTATGGAAGGTGCCGATATAAGACACGAAAAAGACCGAGTCTTTGATGAAAGTACTTCGACCATGGAAATTTTGAGATTCCCCTGTGTTATCTCTTCAATACCATGTTAAGTTTATGGCCACACCGTCTATAGGGTCGTATGACTGCTGATGTTAAATGCATACAGGGACAAACAGTAAACTCAGAGAAGGGGAACGGCGGTGACGTGAATGTCCCCCAGAATGATGTGAAGCGTATGCGTATGTGATTCCGTACACCGGAATGAGCTGCCATTAGAGAACCCTATAGTTGCAGCTTCAATTCTGGATGAAATGAAAGTGCCAAGCCTCATGTCCTTTAGCCTTCCATTGTAAGTTGATGCCGCATCTCAAATAATAAGGCGATCGTGTCGCTGCATACTGCGAATCCTTGAAAGTCAATGCTGTCTACTACTATTACTATTAACTAATAGGAGTGAAGGACATAACATTACTGATTGTAACATAAATTGTCTTCACTTAAAAGATGAAGATGTTTCAAATATGTAGTGTAGATCGGGAAGGGTCACCGGTAGGGATGACATGTAAGATGGATATATGCTTATGTGAAGCACCCGCCGTTTCTCGTTTATCATCGAAAAATCATGGTGTATGTTGTTTCCATGTTCTCTGTTGCTTTCTTTCAAAGCCAAATGCATGCATTCATGTATGAAATAGATAGAGGTATATTCAACATTTAATCAATTTATTACTTGAATTCTCTAAACATCAGTAACCAGGTAGATTTTACTCTATCGGATCTTTCTCGGTTTCGACCAAGAAAGACGAGTAAAAGAAACAATTAGTAGGTAGTCTTGAATGGCTTGTAAACTTTAAGATCAAGAATCACACCGGCAATCGAACCGGTGGCAGCTACGATCGAAATCATCAGGCAAGCTAAGCTTAGAGTCTTAAGACAGATCCATCTGCTACTCCACTTGGATATCTTCTTCTGCTCAATGTACATCTCCACTGGAAAGTAAACTGTCAAAGGCCAAAATCCGAGTGCCCCTAGAATCCCCACGACATCGCTGAAGAACGGAAGCAACATCGATATCAAAGTGGTTAACATCACAAACACTGTTCTCCAAACCGATCTAAACAGGTTAAGTTTGTAGGGACGATAACCCCGGATCGGCACTGGGATCTCGAACTCTTTGGTGATGATCTTACTATCGGGCCATCTCTGTGCTGCCCATTTTTCGATGAAGGTGAAAATTGGCTGGCAAAACACTTGATAGGCTCCCACCAGGTGGATTACGATAGCGGCATTCGCAATATCGACAAGCCAAAACGGATTGCCGAAACCGGTAAGGAGATTTTCAGGTGCAAAGTCTCCAAAGGAGGCGTACCCCATGCACCCACACAACATGTAGAACACTGTTGTTACAGCAATGCTAAGTCTTGTGGCCTTCCTCATTGTCTTCGCTTCTGCCGGTGGTGATTTCAGTGTGTCCTACAAAATCAACAAGAGTTGAACTCGAAACCGT